>VYXD01005111.1:379703-447649 GCA_013397195.1 Hylia prasina
AAAAAATCACTGCTCCATTGTACCTCCTCTCATGAAGGAATTAGAAGGGCCTTCTAAATAGAAATACCTTTTGAGGTACTACTTTTATCTGAAGAGATGAGAGTGTTTTTTCCTCCCCACCCTACCTGCCCCCATCCTGCCCTTTCTGTCTTTGCTCATTTAGTCAGAATTCCTATGCCCACTTTCGGACAGACAAATCTTTCACGGAGTAGTTTGCTCTTCTCCATCTTCACAGGAATAATTACAATCTGAGTAGCACTTATTCAGTAACCATAAATGTTGCTGTTCTGCACAATTCAGCAGGAGATAATAACTTCTAGATCTTTTCAATTACATTTTTGTGAAGATTTTATCAAAAAAGAGGTAATGATTTATAGGATCAGTACAGTGAATCAGTGCATTATAATATTCACTGAAGTACACTAAGTCCACACTATCAGCCCAATTTTTTCTAACATACTGACAGTTTGCCTTTAAAGCATCCCCACAGTGCAAAAAGGAAAGAAGTCTGTGTAGGACGACATTGGGGCTTAAATCCACCCCCCAAAGAATCCCCCTGAAGTACAGAACAGCTTTATGTTTTCCATATTATTTACTTTCTTCAGTCTCTTTCATTTGTTGGGAAGACTCTTAATTTCAAAACTGATTCTGAAAGTTCATTGTTTGTATACAGTACAGTCCAAAACAAAGCCTACAGTACTCCTTTAATTCACAAACAGCAAATAGATAATGCACAGAAATCCAATAATTTTGGTAAAAGGATTAATTATTTATTTTTTGTTGTTGTTTTTTAATTATTTCCTAATGTAGAATTATTGTAGGTCAGTTGTTGTGGGTAAGTTGCCGTCAGTTCAATCTGAATGCAAAACAATCTGACTGGCCATTCTGCACGTCTCAATTTGTATTCTGGCTGCAGTCATCATAGCAGTGACAACCTCTTACACAGTCTTCACATTTCTGGCCTTTTGGCAACAGCATTATAAAAGGGACAGCTATTTCCTTAACACTGGAATGTTTGGGCTTTAATCAACAAAAGTGACAGAATACTTACTAAATGTGGACAAGTTCACAGCAAACCACTTTCACTCTGGCCCTGCTTGCCCTTTGTCCTAAGGAGTAATGAAAGGCAAAGGAACTTGTCCAATTTCACATTGTCATCCTTGAAAGGCAGTGTTAACTGTTATGTCACGAGTTTTTATGCAAGGTTTGCTGCCCTCATTTGCATCTTCCAAAGCACATATTATTCCTGCCTTCAGTACAGGTTTGTCAGCTGTCCGCCCAACCTTACTAAATATATGCCAGCTACAGTCTGATAAAGTAGAAGTAGCTCAAAAACTTTGTCAGAACTGTGGAAAAATATAGTGTGTTGTTCATACTTATTGTTTGGAATCTTTAAGCTGAAGGTTATAAAATCCATCTGAGCCCAAGGCAATATTTCTTTGTCATTCACTACTGGTAAGGAAGGAAAACAGAAAGAATTACTGACTGGAAGAAGAGATATTTTGGGTTTCTTTTTTCTTTTCCAGAAAGTCTAATATTTAAGTTTAAATGAAAAAGCTCATGTCTCTTTTGCTGGAATTACTCTAAAGGATAGGAGTTTGACTAATACAATCAAAAGATCAACTTGAAACAAACAAATAAACAAAATCCAAAAATAACGAAAAAATAAAAGATTAAAAAAAAAAAAGTTGAGTGCCATTTTCAGAGAGGATTACTTGACATAATAACTTAGTTTATTAAATTATTTTTTTAATAAAACCATATTGTGGTTTTTCAAAGAGAATTGCTCAATACTTTGGTGCTTCTTAGCTGCACTTTATCTATTTTTATAATGGAACAGATAATTATATCTACATGGTACTGAATTTATCTTTTCCTTTTATTTAGTGAAGTACACCTTGAGGTAATTTAGAAAGAGCATATGGACATTTTAACCACAGCCTGGAAAAGCAAGCAATTCTACTCAATTTAGGCCCTTACATATATATAAGCATATTAAGAATATGCTTTATTTGTAGTTTTAGTTTTCTGTGATCAACAGAAAGATTATGCAGCCAATAACTCTGATTTTTCTGCATTTACTGAAGATGACCTGCAATTAGATCAGATTAAGTTATGACACACATTATATGATCTAGAAACTAACTTCAGGAAAAGAGTAGTATCATTTAAGATACTTACTAACTTAAAACTTCAAAGAAGTGGTCTGCAACTGTCAGAGGGAGAAGAATTTTAAACAGATTTTTTTTTTTAACCATTATTTGCTTTTAATTATTGTTTAACCCATGATCAGAGCAAAGCACTTTGCTCCTCTCCAGCTCAAAGGGATGGGTCTCTTGAAATCAGGTATCAAAGTTTACTATTCTTTGGCTAAAAACAACGGAAAGTACAGAAAAAATGTAAAACCTCACAAACAAGAATGCATTAAACAGACAAAATACTTTTTTCCCCTCTTTTTCTTTCAATTTTCAAATATGGGCTACTTTTTTGTGATTTATGCTTCATGCTCTTATCAATATTCAATGTTATCGTTATTGAAAACCTGTTCTGTGTAATAGATCCCTTCTGAGGAGTTTAAATTAAGGTTACAGAAAACAAGATTTAAAAAACAACCAGCAAATACAGGGAAGTGTAAATAAACAAACCTTGTATTTAAAGATATATGTCCCTCACATTTAAACATCAGAAGTATCTTCATTTCAGTTCAAATCAATGTAAATCCCCACATTATCTACCTCAGTCACCAATCATTGGAATTTGTTTTATAACCACTTCTTTTCTTTTCTTTGGTCATCATTAAATGTATGCATTACCACGGGGAAAAAAAAAAAAAAAGAAAAGAAAAATCAAAGTTAATTCATGAACATTTCAATAACATGAGACATGGTGTGTTCTGTGAATAAACACAGCTACTTGTAATTTTGTTCCTGGCTTTCTGAGAAAAAGGAGAAAAAACTTCAGTTGCATTTCCACCCCTGCTATTGTTCACCTGTGTGAGCTTAGTCAACTCATTTTTCCTTTCTTACCCTTTTGTTGTTGGCTCCTCATTAGACTGCACTATCTGGATGTCATCAGATTGCACTATCTGGATGATAGGGTCTCCAGGACACATGTTCCCTCTCCCTGCCTCTTCATACAGTCTCAATATTGTGCAGTTCTCACCGTTGTAGCATCAAATTTGCAAAGATGCACAACAAGTTAAATGAAAGGAATCTGCCCTAGAGATAATAAGCATTGGAGATTCAATAGCAGGATGCGAATAAATGGTTATTTATTCCTTTTTCTTTTCAAGAAAAGAAAACTGGCTCTGAATAGGTGTTATTTCAGATATCAGTAGCTTTGGTCAAGTATTCATCCAGCAAAATACCTCAGTGAATTACATTTGTTTCAGAGCAAGTGGTGACAGCAACTAGATTTGTGAACTGAGCTGTAATTCATCTAACAATTAAAGCAACAGCATTTCAAAATGAGATAATGCAGGCACACAGACAAAAGACAAATACTTGAATTTTACAGTTGAAAGAGTAGACTACAAGCTGACACAAACTAATATGCCCTCAATCAAAGTTAACAGAGGCACTTTTCTCAAGTGAAGATAGGACCTCAAATGTATATTTTTGCAACCAGATTATTTCAATTTTTTTTTTTTTTAATCACAGCCCTAGTGCAATTATAAAAGGTCAGAATTGTGCTCATTGGTCTTATTTTCCTGTGAATCTCTTGGGGTTTTTTTGGTTCACCATTTCCTGGGAGACATTCTCAAGGGTTCTCTCGTCTGTGACCTTTTTTCTCAGAGAAAAAGTTATCCTGATACAATGTAAATAACTTATTAAGAAATAACCAGCTTCACACAAAAGGTCAAAATGTGAAAGAAATGCAAGTAGATCTCAGCATGAATAACGGTAAGCCAAGTATAGGTCTTGGAATGGCATTGTTAGTGACATCTGCTAGGCAAAATAGGGACCCATGAGAATTGCCTTACTTGTGTGGCTCACCTAGATACATTTTCTCCAGTTATGCCCTGAAAATGCTTGGCCCCTGAGGACGGAGACTGGCCAGATTCTCAGCTCAGCTTTATGAGAAGCTCTTTGAGATTATGATAAATTTAAAGACACCAGAGAATAAGAATTAAGAACCACCAAAGATCATTTAGGGGTTCATTTTATGTCTGAAAAGGAAAGGCATAAACATACTATCAAAACTTCATTTCCCAGAAACCTGTTTATATCCAAGAACTAAAACTGAATCCATTTTGTTCTTTTTCTTCTGGTAAGATTTTGCAGATCATTGAAATATTTCCATCATTGTTCTGTCATTGCCTATTCATTGGACAGATAGAAATCCCCTGGATCTGAGTTGCAGCAGGGCAGGAAGAGAATATTGCTCACAACACATCTTAACTGATGCACTCAGAGTTTTCCAGGGTGAATGTAGATATTCTGGTGACCTACCAGAGGATGAGTTCTCCTTGAATGGTGTCCTTCAATGATGAACTCTCCCTGCCAAAGTTTGCCTCTGCTCTTCTGTCTTACAGTAACCTCTTCTTGTGCCAGTACACAGCTATTCCATGTGCTTCAGGTCACACCACAATATTCCAAGTCTTGCCATTTCGGAGAAGAGAGCACTGCATGGCTTGAGGTCAAGCTGCAAATCCCACATGCTTAAAGGGGTCTGATGATCAGAAAAAGGCATAAATGGCAAAAACACCCTCTCCAGGATAACAAGCACAAGCATCTGGAAGCATGAGCTTGCCAGGTGCCTGTATTAATCCTTCATTTGCTTGCTTGTTGGCAGGTTGGTTACTGGAAGGACATGCAGCAGGAAGAAGCAGCAGAAAAGGTCAAAACAGAGGGAAATGAGTCCTCCATCCTCCTGACAGGATTAGAAGGAAACACATTATATCACCTAACAGTGAGGGCATACAATGCTGCAGGGTATGGACCACCTAGCACTGCTGTGCATGCAGCAACCAAGAAATCCCGTAAGTAATCTCAGTACCTTTGCTAAAAGGAAGAAATGAGGGAGCAACCCTTGTCCCCTTGGGTTTTTATTTAGAGTGTATAATAATGAGGAATCATATATAGACTTGATTCATGGCTTTGCTTTGATGTTTAGACAGGAATTCATATGACTTTGCATTCATAGCAAAGATTAATTTCCTAGGAAGTGAGGCATTTTGTACAGAGGGAGAGAAAAGGGTTCAAGTACATAAACTTTGTGAAAATTATGGGTGGGCAGAATAAATACATTATAATCTACAAAATTACACTACTCATGAAAAAAAATCATAAATGTCCCATCTAGAGTTGGAAGCCTGATATTACTACAAAATTTAAATACAATGGAAGAGTAAAATGCTTTTCTTTTGTTTTTAAAGAAACTAGCAATAAAAATTTATATGTGTACATGTTGTTTTTTCTTCCCAGCTCCCAGCCAAGCACCAGGCAATATTATGTGGATACAGGATGGCTCACATGTGTCTCTTGGGTGGGAGCCAGTCAGACCTCTAGCTAATGAATCTGATGTAATGGGATACAAGGTTAGTGCTTCCCCTTCCTTGCTCACCTTTCTCTCTTCCAAGCAATTGCTCCTCTTCTGCGTTGGCTTTTTTCCCTTTCTTGTTCCTCTGTGCAAGTGAAGCATTATATACAGACTGTCTCAAATCAGTTTCCACTGTGAGAAGCAATAAATAAAATTAAAATGAGAGAAATGTTCCAACATATTTTTGTGTTGTGATTTTCAAATACTGAAATCTGACTCCCCTCTATCTGAGTGGGTCAGTCCATCATCTCTGAGTCAGCAGTGGCTATTAATATCAGACTGCAATGAAATTCTTAATAACTCTTCAATTCAACTGTGTTTGCAGTAGGATTTAGAGAAATGAAGAACAATGAGAAATCTTTAATTTACATTAAAATTAATATTTTTTTAAGCAGAAACACAAGTACTTCAGTTTGGTTTGTGATCATGCTAGTGATGTTCAACAGCAGTGATGGTAACATCTGGAATTTAAAGTTTTGAAATTTTAAAGATTAAAATCCAGATTAATACTTAAATAACAAGTCATAAAAACAAGAATTCATTGCAATTCTTTAAATCAAAGTAGAATTATTTCAGTGGTTTTAGAGAAGTGTGGGGTCTGGGGTTTTTTGAAGCCCATATCAAATCATTTCTATAGACTACAATTTTATATCTCCTCTGATACCTGAGGAAATATCACCGAGAAAGTATAAAATGGTTCAACTAAACCAGAACCTGTTCTAACCTTTATCAGAATAGTTGATTTTCTGAAACAGTTGAGTTGACTTCTTTGGTTTTTCACACCTCTTTGACCTTTTCAATTTTCTCTGGGAATAGAAACTCTTATGCAGAAATACCAAAAAGACAGCTACATGCTGACGACTTGCCTTCCCCTCAAATGCCATAAATTTGTATTGAGTTTCACAGGACAGACCTGAGCTGTTGTCAGGTGATTTAGCCAGCTAAGGTAAACACAGCAAATACATTATTCATGCTATTTTCCTTACATTTGACGTTGGGTTCTTGAGCCAAAAACGTGAATATCAATATGAACTTTGGGATAAGAGTTTGAACCAAATGGAACTCAAAATACATTTTGTAATTTTGGAGACAAAGTTGTGCAATACCTAATCCTGGAGAGGGCAAATCCTCTGTTTTGCTTTAGGTCATAATCTATGTACTTTCACATTCATGAATCTCTATAATACTTTGTTATTACTGTTTTGAAGCCACTGCAAGAAGGGGAGAGTAAAAGCAGATGTCTGTTCAAATGCAGTGTCAAGAAATCCCTAATGAAAGCATGAAGGAGTTAACATCACAGTGACTGTGTTATCTACACAAAATGTCTGGTACAGAGCTTGAATGACCACAGTGACCACTGTCTGTTTGATCCACCACAGGTGTTTTTTCGGCAAGAGGGCCAGAGCAACAGCCAAGTTATAGAAACACAGAAAACCTCTGCAGTGGTACTTCTTCCTGATGTTGGGGTCTACATCATTGAGGTCTGTGCAGTCAGTGAAGGAGGGGATGGTACTGCAAGTCCCCAGATCAGAGTTCCATCTTTTTCAGGTAAGGCTACACTTATATATGAAGGCACGGTGCTTATAATAATAATGCTCATTAATTGTTATGCTCTACCAGAAAAACAATGTTCTCATAATTCTTTAGCTCCTAAATAAAATCATTGATCTGAGTCTTTAGTTCTGCACTGAAACAAAGGTATCTAGTGACACATGGGATGTTTAAGATCAATTGAGGTAGCCATGTGAGGCTGATGTACAAAGATGATTTATAGGAAACCTCTCCCTTTTGAGGATAACATCTAAAAACCTACCTGAGCTATAGATGTTTGTATGTGCACTAGTGTCTCAAGTAGCATTACAGTCAGCTGGGATGCAATCCAAGAGACCAGCAGTGGAGCCTTGACAGCAATTCAGCTAATCTTCTGAATTTTAGTATTAAGACAAGAGCACCTAAGGACATGTACAATGTCCTAAGGCATCCCAAACAGAGCTGGCAGATGGGATGTGGGACCTAGGGGATGCACACCTCATTCTGCATCACCAGCCAGAGATGCACTATGTAACACAGCTAAAGTGGCATGTATTTAGGTAGCTGACCTCTGTGTGCATGCCTGCTTGAGAGTAAGCTGAATTTCTCTGTAAGTTCCAGTGACTCCCTTGCGTAATTATTACTTTATTTGATTATTTAATACTAATCACAGTATTAAAGTGTTATCATTAGGTAAATTATGATGTCTATCTGCTGTCTCCTCAGTTACTGTGATAAGTTGAAAGAATTTAAAGTATCAATATTGCAAAGATAAGTAAGGGACTGGAGCATTAGTGACAAGAACCACAAAGAAACAACATAATTTTTGCCTAAACACAAGGCATTTTAATTATAACCTTCCGATAACACTTTAAAATTTTATTAAATGTTGTTTTTTGGTCATTAAGAAGCACTAACCAAAAGGTGTGAGCCTGAAACTTCAATCTAGAACTTCAATTTCAGCTCTAGTCTGGACACAAACTGCAATGCTATCATCAGAATGCAGAAGACACCAATCCCTTCTCCATGGAATTTTCTTTCATATATTTTTCAAACCACAATTCTAGGATACAAAGTCCTCCATCTAATTAGACTCTGCATATCACTTAGGGCAATTGTTGTACAAAGACACTGGTTCCCTTCCCATCTTGTTGCCACCACCCCAAAGCAGAGTTCCCCTTAGCATGATCACTGCTGTGATCAAAATCAACACTGGACTAATGGACCAAAGGCCACTTTTTCCTCTGGACAAACAGGGATCAAGGGCTAGCTTTCATTCCTTTTCCTGGGACAAAGATTTGTGACTCAGGGCAGTTTCTGCAGCTTAATACGTTTTTGAAGATTAAGACACAAAACCATATATCGTTTTTGGAATTTCCTACTAATTTGCAGACTGAATATGAGGATGCAGAATGTGAGTTGCTGTAGGTATCATCATAAAACCTTCTCTGTGTAGGGGGCCCATTTTGTGACTGCAGTTCTCACATGGTAATCCATTGCCTAAAAGTTAGTTTTAGTTGAGGGTAATAGAATATAAATTTGGGCAAAAGGTAGTATCTAAATGTACTGAGAACCATTTGCATTATTTGCTTCTTAATTTCTCTGCTTTTCATTTCAGGAGGGAAAGTAACAAGTGCTCAGTCCACCTTACATGTGTTATCTACTTCCTCATCCTCTGTAACACTGCTTTTGGCACTGATGGTACCTTCGACCTCATGGTGAAGGCTGCAGACTTTGTTGTTGTTGTTATTTGTTTGCTTTAACTTGATGACACCAAGGGATGGAGTTTTATGTCCGTGGAGAAACTGAAAACCCAAGCTAATGCTTAAAGATCCATTGAAATGCCTGTGGTGCACTTAGAGGAATGTTGGAGACATGGTCAATAATTCATCAGGTTTTTATCTCTTCTTTATTTGTAAAAGTCCTCTGGGGAGGAGACCCTTCTTGGCCCAAAAATATGCAGATTGTATGTAATAAAATTTTGTAAACAAAACTAATTACTATCAAATGTATTTTCCTTTTTCAACATGTTCAGATTTGGTGAACCCAGTCATGTATAATCAGGTGTTTAAAGGGTGGTATCTAGTACAGTACACCTGTATGGTTTGGAGAAAAACAATCCATTTTTAGATATAGAAAAAAGTTTGATACAGCTTTGCTTTTGAATACTTTGCTTGTATTATCCCTGATAAATGGTTGTTCCTACTGACAAGGAAGAAAAACATAGTTTATCTACAAAGACCACTGCAAAAGTAAAGAAGAACTTGTTCTGAAAATATATAATATGTATACAATTAGCAAAAGGAATTGTCAATGAAAAACAAGACAACTTACCCCAGAACACAGCAAAATGGAGCAGAAAGTCCACTAATTTTATTACCAGGTAAATAGGAAATTATTAAACACAGCTTAGGAGGAAACCAGTCAGTTTTTATCAAATACCACAAGAATTCATGTCAATGAAATTTTCAACAGAAAATAACAAATCAATTCCTACTGCATGCGACAATGAAAATTCCACTTGGCATTTAAATATGATATACATTAAGCTACTAAGTGGACCAATAAAGCAATGCAAGGAAGTAAACGTACTTTTCCCAACCACTTCTCAGTTGTAACTTTCTTTTTCCTTTGAGTCCAATTTTTGGTAACATTCTCTGGTGGTATTCGAGCTGAAGTATATATGAAAGCATATTATGGAGAGAATATTAATATTTTTCAGAATGGCATTATCCACATATATACAGACTGCAGTAGGATATTTTTGGAGAATTTTGTTTCTGAGAAAAAAAATACTTGGAAAAGTTCTACAGAGCATCATTCCAATTATTTATCTAATTGGCTCTATTTCTATAGCTCACTGGAGATTATTCTTGTAGGTACTGTGTGCTAAAAGTTTTCATCCCCATTTTTTGCTGTACCAGACAATTTTTCTACATTGGAAGGCTTTCCCACGTACGGGAACCTGAGGAAAAATGACTCCCAGGGAGGATGGTCTGTATGTTTGCACAATCACAGTGTGCATGGTGTTATGAAGGGTGGGATTTTGCTAACACATCTGGGGATTATGCCTAGGAAAAACATTCCAGTGCCTGGGAAGAATCAAGTCAAAAATGGTTAACATGAAAGTCCTGGCATGGTTCTTCTAGTTGTCTATCCCTCTAAGAGTTTTGATGAAAACCTATCTTAGCTGATGGGTTCCCAATTCAAAATGCTATTATTTTGCCAGTTCACTGGCAAAATAGTTTTTGGCATTTAGATAATACACTGCACTGTGCTCTTTCTCAGCTGCTTCAAAACAGTAGCCAAGAGAGCACAAAAAAAATAAGAAGGTGAAAAGCTGACTGTGGCTAAATATTTTTGCTTCTGAATATTTTATCAGTAAAACTTTCAGAGAAGGTTCAACTCAAATATTTGTTATCCACTAATATTTTAAATAATTTTCTAAAAAATGGTGTTTAAAATTACTTAAGTCACCATGTTGCTCAGAAAACAAAGGCAGGATAGCTAGCTAAGAATTGACTGTAGATATACAGGAAGAGGCCTTCTATATCTCTGCTTCTGGAAAAGCCTTTGAGATCAAAGACAGGGAAGTGTAATGCTGATAGAGCAAACTCGTAGAGAATAACTACCTGCTGTCCCTTGTAAAACAGCAGCACTGCTACTGTGCAGAGAGCCTGCATCAGCAATCCATCATCTGCCAAAATCTTAAAATAAATAAGAATAAAGTGATGAACCAAAAAGTCAAATGGCTATTTTATAAATTAGTTATGCATAATTTCCTCTATTTTTTTATACAGTTGATTGCCAATGCAGTTTATTTCAGAGTATTCAATAAGGCTACATTCACTGCTGGTGGCATTTGGTTAAACTTTCTGATAACAATAAATGGATATGCTTTATAGGAAGAATAAAAGTCTGATAAGGAGACAGAGCTCCATCTCGGTATATCTCCCTCTCTAGTATGAAGATACAAATAGAAATACTGAACATACCATCAGGTAATGTAGTTGTATTGCAGGAACAAAAGGAGGTATGTTTTATATTCAACATGAACAGAATATGTATTTTGCATCTTAAATATATTAATAAACATGTTTAAATGTTTAAGTACCTATGTATTACCTATTTGTTACTTTGTAGAAGATGTTTCCTTATCATGACATTTTTAGTTGCAAGGGAAAGCTTTTTCCTTTTTCATGTAAAAGATTGTAATAGTGCAGTCTGGCGTTGCTGAGGAGACTGTATTTTTGTATAATGTCACAGGATCTGTTCAGAAAAAAAATAATTAGAAAGAAACCTTGTTACACAGACCAAAAGGAAGTTTCTGTCATGGCCCATATCAAAATGTTAGATATATTGTATACAATCTGTATATATGCTATATATAATGGTACATACAGTGTGGAAGACACAGTAATATAATAGTTTCTGTGTACTGTTCTTGTAACATTAGATCTTTTTAATAAATTATTCTCTTTTTATTGACTTTTATCTTATCTCCTGTAATCTCCTTAGTTATATTCATAGAGTTCAAGGTGACACAATTATTTGGTTTTCAGCAACAAAAACCTTTAAATTGCATGATTTTCAAGAAGAAAGTGATGATTCCGCAATGGTGAATGTGGAAAATGCAACCATTAAAATGAAATAATTTTGGGCATTGTTTTAGATTTCACCTAAATTTTGGTTTTCCTAGGTAAATATTTTTTTACAGCTAAATAACTGAAAGATAAAAGAAGGCCTGAATTTTCAAAATGAAAATTGCAACGTAAATCTGCAGTTTAGCATCAGAGATAAATGTTCGCTGCATTAAAAAAAGTCATGAACTGAAGAGAGATTTGTATTAGCTTTTAGGGAAATCTAATCTTTCCTGGGAAGGTGGTGAGATTGGCACAGGTTTCCACAGAAGCTGTGGATGCCCCAGACCTGGAAATGTTCAAAGCCAAATTGAATGGGACCTTGAGCAACCTGGGATAGTGGAAGGTGTCCCTGCTGATGGCAGGGGATTGGAACTGGGTGATCCCTAAGGTCCCTTCCAACTCAAATTGTTCTATGATTTCCATAAAGAAGAGCTTTATAAAGAGGTCACCAAGGTCAATTCTCTATGCACTGAATTATTACATAGTTTCTGAGACCTCTCTGTAACTTTCTGCCAAATGCCACTTGAACCTCAAGTCTGTGGAGGCTCAAAAGCACAGTGTGGTCATGTCATGTTCAATTGAAAAGTTCAGTTGCTTTGTCTTATACTTTAAATACTTTGTGTGACTAACCACAATAGAATAACTTTCAAAAATACATATACCCTTTTGAGGGGGGGAAAAAAAATGGAAAAATGGACAACCCAATCATAACAAATATTTTTCCTTTTGTTCATTTTATTTGAGCTCTTAATAATCCCCAATCAGTCCTTTATGAAATGCATATTTATTGTAAATGACTTTGCAACACAGTATGAAGTCAAAAAGCCCATACTGAAAATAAAAATACATTGCCACAGTCATTTGAGTTGAGACTCC
The DNA here is from genome assembly GCA_013397195.1 of Hylia prasina. Classification (NCBI taxonomy): domain Eukaryota; kingdom Metazoa; phylum Chordata; class Aves; order Passeriformes; family Sylviidae; genus Hylia; species Hylia prasina. Next base: position 392,294 of record VYXD01005111.1, read on the forward strand.
AATTACAAAATGGGTATGGTTTCAATAGCATGTTATATCAGGACTTCCATTAAATTAGTTATGAATGTCACAGAAAATTGTAATTACATGATTTTGCTGACATGGAGAACTATGCATATTGAAAATCCATATCCTACCAGAACTTGCACCAAACTGCAACCCACTCTTGCCCTGCTACGGCCATCATCCCAGTTCCTCTGAAGATGAAAGACATTTTATTTCTTAATTAATTCCTATGCTTTTGAGCAAGACAATGTCAAGGATAAGAGAAATGAACAGCATTTTATTACAACGAGTTATTTGGCTTTAAGCTATTACAGCCTCACTAAGTATGCTGACAGACAGGCTGCTTCCAAAAATACAGGTCCTGAGTTTGCTCTAAGACTTTTCTCTCAATTCCAATAAAGAGAGACCTGACTTTGTTTTTATTGTGGTTCATATTTTTAATACTTTAAACAAGATAATGATAGTGTATATAAATTATAGCTTTACAAGCCTAAAAGAGAAATCCATGGATAATTATACAATTTCAATGTTCACATTACTTCTTGCAGCTATGAGGTCAATTATAAGGTTCTTACAGGTCAGCTCTTTGAGCAAACTGGCAAAAACATTTATAAGTGCAGCTATTCATGCTTCCTGTGCTACTTTTCTGCTGTCAGATTATTCACTAAGCACCCCAGCGTGTAGAAGAGGCCTCTGTCATCAGAAGAAACTGATAAAGAAATGTGGGATGCATTTGTTCATCTTTTATTATGATGAAATACATATGTAAGGTGAGAGGAAAATACCCTCCCTTTTGGTATGGTTTGGTATTGGGGTTTTTTTCACTTTTATGCTCAAACTTATGAATTCTAAAAAACTGTAGAATAAAAACATGAGAGTGCTCCTGAAAAATACAGTTAGCAAGATGAATAGCAAAGGCAGGCACCCATATGTGTTAATAGCAAATAAAGTTCAGCATATTTTGCTTTTTGTACAGAAAATAAGATGGGAAAATATATCAGTTTCCTTTCCGTAACATAAAACAAGTGAATAAAAATATACTGAAAACAACTAAAGCATATTTGGATCAAATTCTAGCAAGCACAATTTTACTTTAAACTGCATTGCTCTGCTCCCTGGCTGAACAAGCATTTCCATTTCATAATGATACCATTTCCTATCTTCTACAAAAAAACTTTTTAAGACAGGGTAGTAAAACAGGATAGTTCTGATATTTCTTAAAAAAATTGTCATCTGGAGTGACTGAATGACTCAGAAAAGAAGCCCCAGGTCAATTGCTTTCTTTTGTATTAACTTATTCCCTTATTCTTGAGTAATATATACACCGAAATCTATCATTTTGGAGAGACTCATTCTAGATTATGGTGTTTTATATGTATGTTTGTTCCAATTAACAAGTTTCACATGTGCTTTAGGCAAAATAACTCAATATCTCTCCTGGTCTGACCACCAGACTGTAGTGCATGGGCTGCCAGATGATCAGTAGAGGTAAGGCTCAAGCCTGGTATTAGTACTTAGATAAGACTCAAAAGAAAATTGCTGATTTTTTTCTGGATATACTACCTTTATTTCAAGTCATATGGGCAAAAGTGAAATTATCCACAATGCACTGAATGTCCCTTTTGCTCCAGTTACAGAAATGAAAAAGCAGTATTTCAATCTGTCATACAAATGTCTGGGCAGCTCCTCCTTCCTTCCCCTGCCCTGTCCCATAACAAAATGAAAAAGGGTACATGTGTGTATGGAGACGGATGAGGGGGAGGAGAAAAAAAACAGGAGGAGGCAGTCCCTGGGCACTGTCTCCCACAAGGACTGCATGAAATTAACCCTGCCTCTTGACCTAGCAGTGTTTGCCTTCCCACAAGCCATCTGAAATGGTAAGCCTTTTACCCTCCTAACAAGAGAAGAAGCATTTTTGCCTGTCGGAGAATGGCTGCACTAGATTATCCAAAGATAAGCTAGATTTCCACTGCATTGTGTCAACACTTTTTGACTTTCCTACGGGAATAGAAGCAAATCTCACAGCTTTTGAGTGGGAAGTGAAAGGAATTGCATCACGACAAATTTTTCATATAAAAAATCCTCTTGGGTGCCCAGGGTACATACAATAGGAAATATCAGTCTTTAATGCTCTTAACAAAGCTTTGTCCATTAAATGCAGCAGATAACTTTGGCAGATTGCAGACTGAATGTATTGTTGCATCATGAGTAACAAGCTTGCAGTGGCAAAAAATTTTCAGATTTCCACTTTCTACACTTGAATGTTGCTGAATCTCTGCCAGTTTGTTTTCCAGAATGATAGTTCTTCCTTTTGAACCATTTTTTATTTCACACAAACATCTCTTGGAAGTTTCTGATATACTAAGAACTACAACACTGAAAATCCCCTGGCATAAGAGATCTCCAGCACCTTAAACTTTGGTGTGACAGCATATTGGCAAACATTCTCTTTGTTCAAGGCATAGCTACTTCCACAGTTCTCCCCTCCACGAAGAAAATATTTGCCTGCATGAACTACGGTGAGGTATTTCTGTTCTTATATGGCTGCTGAACTCTTTCTTACGTCTCATCAAAGAGTTTGTTCTGTTAAGATACGGAAAACATCTAAAAAAGTGTTAAAAACACGCACAAATCCAGTAGGTCCATTTTTATAGGCCAGTAAACAAATTAAAATAACCCAAAATAAAACTATTTTCCATCCAGATTAATGATGGGGAAGGGAGGGGAAGCCTATTGCGCTGCAAGCCCGGCTTCATTTGTTGAATGTCAGTACAGAAAGATCTGTAGTGCCATAACAGCTTTTCACAAGGTTCCTGGTAGGATGCCATAGAGGAGGAATGGCAGCCAGCAAAAGGACAAACAAGATTTCTGTCCATTTTGTGGCTGACACTGCCATTTTTACAGAGCTCAGCAGCAAGGTGAGAGATGTCTGGCCATCTTATATCTCTTTTGAAAACCTAAATCTCAGCATTATGATGATACAAAGGTCTGTCAGATAATTAAATGGTAGATAATGTTGAAGCACTCATGGACTGCTCAAAATTGATTGAGGGAGGAAAAGGCAGCAGGTACCTTTCAATGCTAATAAATGTGAGATGAAGAAAACCTAAACTCTGCAATGCTGAGTGTGGAACTGACAAGTGAAACTCAGGAAAAGCGACCTGAAATAACCTCAAAGGGAATCAGAAACTCATGGCTCCCCATACAGTAGCTTCTAGAATGTATAAGTTGAATTCCATCAGGAAGGTTATTGAGAGAAATATTAAAAAAACGCTTTTCTGCAATACAAATTTTTGGGTTTATCACAATACTGGTATTGGTACTGGTATCATCTAGAACATCTGCCACCTGGGGGAAGGCAAAAAGGACTGAGGCTCCCCAGTTTGGAGACAGCAAGGCAGTAAATAATAAGCTGTCATACCCCAAAGTACTAAAAAGACTTGTCAAAGACTGACTCCCAAACTTCCTCTGCTTCCTGTTTGGAAAATGTGCTTTAAATTCAAAGATCCTGCTTTATCTGTCCAGTGAATACTGAATTATTCACAAAGAAAACTCCAACACTGAAAAGATGCTGTTTCAGAGTATTCCCTATTCCCAAAAGCAGAGTAATCAAATCTACTCCCAGTTGTGATAAAAGTTAGAAAGAAAAGGCTTTTGAGATCTGTGAAATCCTCAGCTGGATCTTTAAATAATTTGCAGCAGACAGAAGAAGGAAATGTGTCTTCCTCTGCTTTACAAAGGGGCACTTACAAGCATGCATGGAAGCTAATGAATGTACCCTCCCAAATGGACATAAAATGTAGGAGTTGAAACCGGGTCTCCAGAATCACAGTCTAGCATTTCCACCAGTGATTGGCTTTAAGACTTTATTGTTATTGCTCTCATTATTGCTGTTTAGGTTATATCCTCATGGTAGCTCTTGCAGACCATCTGTGTTACCTGCTAATAGCTAATCAACTCAAGACTGTAAAAAAACAAACTTTAGGATCTCCCTTCCTTGTACCATTTTTTAAGCTATACACCGAGCTTGGGAGAGTTTTAGGTAAGACAGCAGAGGAAAAGCCAATATCTGTTCCTACTCTTTTATGACTAAAAACATCATATTTACTGCCAGACCATCAGAGACTGGAGGAAATGAAGATGCAGCATTTTTATTCCCTGTTTTATACTGAATATACTAAGTGGAATGATTCTGATCTAATGTAGTAAAGAGGCCTGATTGATGTAGGTTATAATTTTAAAACTTAGTTTTCTGTTTCTGAGTACACACATACTCACTAATTAACTTGAACAGCAGTTTATAAGACCAGTTTCGACTCTGCCCATTTAATGAACAAAATCCAATCAACCACCCTGTTAGCGTAAATGGAAAATACATGTCTGCAAGAATGATAAATAACCGATTGCCAAAGTGATTAGCATAACAGGCCTTGTGGAAAGCTATTTGGCATTCGGCTCTCACTAGCACATTTTAAGGATTGATACAAGCCTGGGTGTACTTTACATTGGACGTGTAACTGATTTAAACAGGAAGACATCTTTCTAGGTCTGGTGACTGACATTTTCATTTTAAAGTTTTACATTTCTGTTTATGAGAAAATGAATCATATTTTTCAAACTGCTGTGGGTATTTTCACATAAAACATATGTTTGGTTCATTCCACTGAAAAAATCCCCCAACAATTCTAAGTGGTCCCAGATGCTCCCAGCATTATTGCTGAGCTCAACTGACCTCAGGAAAGTTGTGCTGACTCACAGTTAAACAACCTGTTAACTTTGAACTCTGTATGGTCTACTCTGGAAGTTTTTAGACCCTCTGTATACTTCAAATATCTGGCCTATAGACATCAGATGATGCCCTTGATTAAAAAAAAAAAAAAAAAAAAAAAGCCACATTTTGAATACAGTTGAGGTGATTTGAAATGCTGCTAATAGATAACAGGACATCTATACGTGAAAAATGGACAATCCAGCTACCTTCTTTAATCATTTACCTTTCATTGCAATTAGGATGTGCTTTAGTATATTGTTCCATATTTTTAACATATTAGATTGTTCAAAATCCCCTTCAGATACAAAATAAATTTGGGAAGCTTTGCAGAGGTTGCCATGCCTGTCACAAAATTTGCTTAATTTTGGGCCAAAGCTCCTCCTGGACTGCAGGGTCCTGAGTCACCATCTCTGAATGGTCAATAGCACTGCATTGACTGTTTCTTCCATCTCACAAATGGAGAGCTTAAGCCAAAACGAGCTGAGTTGCAAGTAGATCATATTTAAATTCTGCAAGTTAATATGAAGAGCTTGAAGTAACTGACTACTACAAGCAACTCATATTTTCAAATTACCCTGAAAATTTAAAGAAGGCACACCTTCAAGAGGGACACAGTGAAATCCAGGAGGGAGGGAGATAAACTCTCAAGCTACCACAGATGCAAAAGGGATAAAAGAAAAAGGTTTAAACTGTTCCTTGAGCTCCCAAGGACAGGCACTGAGTTATCATTCCCATGAAACATACAATATAAATAAAAATATTGCACTCAGTGTTTTCAAAATCTTGGTTATCTCCATAGCAGCACCTATATACACATGCAAATTGTTAATTCAAGGAATACAGATATGAAACAGGGATCTCATTGATCATACATCTGGTGTGAATGAGAGTGAGAAATGAATGCAGGGAAGTATAATAAAAGAAACTTTAAAATCTCCACTTGTCCAAAGTACAGAATTTTAAATATTAGAAATTGCACTATACTAGCTGGAAAAAAAAAAGTTCCAGCAAAACAAGAATTAAATTAAATATCTTTCTGGCAAATTTGAAATGCCTGTTGGACAGCCTTCCCTTATTAAATATTCATGGAAGACACACCAGGTAATGGCAGGATCCTCAGTGCAAACTCTCTTGCCCTTCTTGCCTGTGCATCTCACTCTAAATTGTCAGTCATAGAAAGGAAAGGTCATAAAAGTTCCCTCTGTTCATGACCTCTTTGATGTCTGAAGGGTGAAGACAACTTCACCCACCAGTAATTCTGAACTGACTGAAGACAAAATCCTGACCTTCCTTCTGTGCCTCAATACCATCACCAGCCTGAGCAGCTGCTGAGAAGCAGTGCTTCCATTTGCTGTATTGCTCCTGCAAAGCCTGGCGTGATCTGTTTTGGGAAGGAAAATGCCCACCCCACCCTAAAGCACACTGTGGAGGTGGGCTTCAAAGGCTTGTGAATATTGAACTTGTTTTGAAGGGTACAATTTTCATAATTTCTAATACCTTTGAAGGTTTTTCTTTCATCACAACCCTGGTAAACAGCTCCAGATATGTTGCTGGAACAGCAGCTTCCCTGACTCTCCACTCAGAATATCTCTGAATACCTCATGCGCAACATAAATATATTCATGTTTATATCATGTATACATACAAAAGAGAAATGTGTTACACTATTCCTCATTTAGCCAATATTTATGAAAGTGTCCAAAACAGTGAAAAGCAGACACTGAATTTAAAAAAAAACCAACCTCTTTGTATATATACAAAGGCATCCCTTACAACTGAAATGCTGGTATATTATAAATAGCTGATTTAAAAAAAAAAATAATAAAAGAACTCTGCAAAGTACAAAGCACTGTATTTTCCACTGAAAAAAAAGACCACATCTCTTCAGACTTTCCAAAACTATTCTGTACAATTTTCTGAATAATTTGGCATGTTTTATTTCCAAAGCAAGGCTGCAGAATGGAAACTAAATGCATGTGACTTCTTTTGTTCTTAGTTTGCTTGTACCTGTAGCTTTTAAGACCCTCATTGATTGAAATGCAAACTGAAATAATTTCTTTGCTGTGAAACACATCAATAACATCTGCGTGTCTCACACCTTTATACTGGCGCTTTTCTCTGACACTCAAGTTCAAACTGGGCATCTTTGATATTGTATTTGTCAGTTAAGATGGACATACTGTAGCTAAAAGCAGTTCTCCATCCAGTTTTCTAGTGTCTGTATTTCAGCTCAAGGTTTCCCCCATATATTCCAGGAGCAAATCAGGACTCTAAAACTTCTTTTTCTGTGATATATTGGTTGTAGTACAATTCACATTGGCTGTCAAGCACACATGCTTTTGCAGAGCTCGTGTACCTAAATAAATATCAGTGGACACTGCCATGATGGTTTCTTATGTCTCCTTGAATTCATTTGAAATAGCATTGCTTAATGTGTGATATTGCAGTGCCTAATTAAGCAAGAAGTGACTAGGATAGATGGTGACCTTTTCCAAGTGATTTTCCATACATAACAAGCTGCATGAAATGTGAAACACTGGCACCTGAATGAAACCCATCAAAAAGGAAGACTGTTCTCTATTATACTACCATTCTAGAGCACTGTGCAAATGACTAGAATCTTTAAGGCAAGAGCTAAAGCCTAGCATGTGACATTTCATTTTCATAACCTTTTCAATCCATGAAAGTATGTTTTTAATGGTACAATCCTCTTAAATTATTAATGATCTTCCTGAATGTGACAAAATTTATAAGGCAATATTCTCAGCACCATTTGTAAGAATACCTATATGTGTACTGCAGGTATAGGGAGACAATCATAGCAGAAAAATGAAATAGTCAAAAAGATATGTAAAATAAGCTGTCATTTGTATATCACTGCATTGTGTTATTAACTTGAAAAATAGTTCTACTTCAAAGGAAATGTCAGTGAGTTTTGTACAGTTTTCAAGTAAGGCTCAATTGGAGTAATAATGAACCTATCTTCGGCAGAGATGATTTTTCACACAGAAGAAAATTTTAAATTATCTCTCTTATACTTTGAGCATCTTTTACATAGACCTTGTAAAGATCCTAAATATATACCCTTTAATTGGATGAAAAGGCTTCTGATAAATATGTAATAACAAACAGGTTTCTAGCATATAAAATCAGTTCAAGAGGACATTTTATGGATTTACATAAAATGGTAAAGTTCATTTCCCTTTAAAAAAAAAATCCCTTTTTTGCTAATTATTCAAACTCTGCTGCGGGGTTTTTTTATTATTATTGCTGGGAGTTTTAAGAGAGTGAAGGGCATTATCAGTGATGATGAGCAAAAATTATCCTGCTTAAGGCAGAAGCCTGAAAATTCACCACACAAGGATTTATTTTCTACTTCCTTTGTACCTTTCCGCCTCCGCTCTGAATTCTGGAGACACATGGAGGAGGCGCAGATTATAAAAATTATATTACTCTACAATTTCCACATGAGATTGCAAATTTGTGAAAGACTACAAGAAATTCATACTGAAAGGTCCTTCATTGGTATAGCCCTCTATTTCTGAATGGGTAACATAAGAAGAAGAATTTAATTCTTCTCCTTGAGCGAAATGATGTCCCAGTGTTGCCCAAGTCAGATAAGCTGTTGCTTATAAGGAGATGAACTGTTATAGTAATATTCTCCACAAGAACTGACATGCGTAGAGGAAAAGGGAAGGAATTACTTTCCAGTTGTCACAGCAGGATGTAAAAATGATCCTCACGAGCTCTGTCATGAAAATGGGGATAAAAACCCAACTCATATGTGAACTAGCCAAATAATACTATAATATAGACTGTGTAAAAGACAGCATTTTATCTTCTAAGACTCTAAGGCATTGGAATCACAATCTATTCTAAGAAACCTCAGAGAAAGTATTGATTGAATAATGGTCTACTTAAAAACAGACATTTTTCTGTGTATCACTTTTGCAAAAAATTAAATATTTATTTGTAATGCAGATCAAGAATTTTCACTTGCAAGTCTAATGTACTTTTATTCATTTCCACAGGTATTGTTGATTTGTTAATATTCACATCAGAATCTGAGGTTCATTAGATCTTAGATACCTTGAAATTAGTCCTTCCACTCTCATGCTCTTTAATTTAGGTGTACAGACATTTCTTCAATTTTTAATTCCATAGCTTTATGCTTATTCAAATTTTTTATTTAATTTTCGCTGCAATTACTTTACAAGTTTAAAAAAAAGTTCAATTTAGTCCAGAGACAAGAGTTTTTTCAAAAACATGGGGTCTTTAAAACTTACAGATTTATTATAGTCTTTAAGAAAATTGTTAGGAAAATGAAGAGTTTTTAGACCAAGGCAAGGTGAGAACAGTGACTGAGCATTGATTAGCTTGGGTTAGCAGTAGGAACTCTGAAAGCAAACAACTCAATTAAAATAATTGTTTGCTCAGGATGTGAAAAGAGAATAGAGGACAAAAAATAAGACTAAAATATGATTAACAGATGAAATTTTCATTCAACTTAAAATCTTCACAAATTGTGAAAAAATATCAAGATTGTTCTATTCTTTTACATCAGCACCATCACTAAAGTGGAAAAGAAGCTTGTTCTGTTTCATTTACAATACCAGCAGCAGGTTGCTTAGACCTTTGTGGTCAGTGATCCTTTTCCAAGATGTGGCTCTCATTATGTGGTAAATTCCTTCCTATGCAATTAAACTCTGCCTTGAGTAAATGGCTTCTACTCTCCTCTATGATTTGGAGCTGTGATACCATGATATTAGAGAATATAGACTTTATTGTGAGATTCTTCCTCAGAAAGTTGGATCCTGTTGGATCCTTATCCATATGGACGGATACCTTCTAGCAATTTATTTTATTGATTTTCTCTCCCTTCAAACGCACACTCTGATTCTTCTGTTTCAACCTTTTACTTGTGAATTTCCTCATGCTTGTAAAGTTAACAAATTCAAATCATGAGGAGATCTATTTTTGAATGGACATTTTCCCTTCTGATAATCTGGCCAGAATAGGCTGCCATTTGCTTCAAAAGACCCTCTGCATAAAGTGTACTATCTGTGAGCTATTTTTGCAAGGGAATTAAGCTACTGGTGAATGACTCTCAATTCTGATAGCTCAAACAGGAAGAATTAAGCCCTAATGTTAGGCAAATGGTCAACAATCTATTAAATCAAGTATTTGCAATAGCAGGAACTTAAACTGATACCCCAGATAATCTTAGCATTTCAGCTCACAGTCGTTTCGGCTCCCTGGCAATTAGGTCACTTCTCTTTGACCTAATCAAATTTTGCTATAACCAGTAGAACAGAAGAGCACATCCTCAATAGTAAGTTATGTCTTAAGAACAATGAGGTACAAATTGGTAGTGTCCTCATTACTCCTCTAGTAAGTAAAGTACAAGGGGACCTAAGAGGAAATCCAATTTGTAATATTAGATAAAACAGGCAAGAACATAGAAACACTGAGCATTTGGAAAGTAAACAAAATCAGTTTAGCAGTAAGATGTGCATTTCTAACTGCAAGAATAAACACCAGGTCTATTCCTGTCTTATGGACTCTCTACTAGACAGAAGCAGCTTGTTTAGGAGCCTACCATTAGGTACTCGGGTACAGCCAGACATTAAAGTTTCATGCAGAAAATTCCTTTTTTCACAGAAAATTAAGGTTGAGTGGCCAGAGCATTCCCATCTGTTATGACAACCCACAATCTGTGTAAACCAAGAAGAGCTGCAATCCCCTGTTTCCATGTGCAGAGCTCTGGGGTGAAAGAGAAGCCCAGCAGGTCTCATCACAGACCTGCTGGAACAGCAGAGCTGTACGGCACTAGGCAGAGGTTTTGAGTGTGACAGCTTCAACTATTTCAGCATTTAAGACTGACTTTAACTGTTTTCCAATAAAATTTTACCTCATAAACAGTAGCAGTGTTTTAGAAGCACTATTGGCTAATTATATAAAGGCGTTTCCCAAAATACTAAAGCATACATTATGTCCAAGATTCGCTGTTTAAAGGATGAAAAAGAAAATTCTCACTAATTAAAACAAGAGAATAACAAAACCTTTATCACAGAACAGAAAGTAGGAGAAAAATAGTCAAGCATTTTACACTTCAGAAAGATTTGCTAAAGTATTTCAAGCCATTTCAGTGCTAACAAGTCTCATTTCCCTGATGTAATTAGCAAAAGAAACAACAATTACCTGCAGGTTCATTAAATAAATCAGCACTGTTGCTCATTGTGAAGTTAATGATCAGTTGTGCAGATGATTGTTATGGACAGGGTTAGTACAGTTGATATTCAGCAGTCTACTAAAGAATCTATTACTATGTTCCTAAATTTTGGCATTCAAATATTTTTCCTGCTTCTTCCTTTGATACCTGAAAATTGTTCATACTGGGACTGAGTTTTGCAGCCTAATTAAGAAAAAGATTTTTCAGAGTGAAATAAATTAGCTGTCTTATATCTGTTTCTATGAAACAGTTTTGCTTACATTCACGTCATGTAACTTAGACCCACCAGGACCATAATGCTGGTACTTGTTGTGAAACTCTCAATTTAATATCACTTAAGGACCCATCAGAATATTAGCTTTCTTTGCCAGGAGGTAGCCTCTCATGCAGCAATTTCCATTCTAAGCTGGCAGGGAGCCTCATATTGGTTTCCAGCTTTGTGTTGTTCCACCTGGAATGCCACAAAGCAACATACACAGACATGAAATCCTCAACCCTTTTGAGGAACTGAACTGTTCTTGCACTTCTTTATAAGGTTTCCCCAGAATCACAGGTTCACTTTAATGCTTTTGGTCTTCATCTTCAAGATGGTTGATGACCCAAGTCCACTGTGTGCACAAATATATATTTGTATTAAAATAATAATCCAACATTTCAGAGGAAAAATAGTGGTGAATAGAGCTATTTCTCAGAATGAAAAAACAAACCAAACCTTTCTACATAAAAGCACAGCTCGTTGCTCATAGCAGATATGCTCTGAGAATTTCTTGAGGAAGGGACTGCATTTCTACAAGAACTGGAGAAAATGTAGTTTCATCATCTCTGTTCTGATTTCACATTTCTTACCTGTTTCCACAAGAATAAACTCAGGGCAGCTTGGTAAATACTAACTTTTATCACATATACCACCTTCAATCGCTCTAAGGTATCAGCATGCCTTATTTTTCTTAATATTCTCTTCCAAGGGAATGTGACATATTGATGTATAATAACTACTGCCCTGAGTTTTATAGAATAGTAGTACTGCCCTTTCAGCAGTCTTTTAGCTATCCAAGAAAGATTCCCCAAGAAGTTCCAACTATAAGCGTTTTTTAAAAGCATTTTGCAGCTCCCTGAAAAATGTTTTAAAAGTTATTTAATATTATAAATTAATTAGTGGCAGTTACTGCATTGAATAATGAATTTTTGATATTTTGTCTTCCTTCCAGGCAGAATTTACCATGATTTTGTAGCAGAGGAATAAATGTGCTCCCCATTGCCTTGGCCACTTTAAATAGAATGCAACCGATGGACTTCGTCTTGCCCTCGTGGGAGACAGAAAGCCAAGGAAACCAAAGGAAACCTCTCCCCTAAACTGACCCATTTCCTATTCATTTATCTTTGTTCAAGTGTCAAAGAGCAATCAAAGCCAAGGTTTTATTTTACAAGGCCTTAGTGTGAACAGCAGAGTAAGATTCACCACATGTCCAAAGTGCCTGGAAGCCAAATCAGAGTTCACTGTCCCAATTACCATGCTTCAAAAGATGGAAGTATTTTCTTTTAGACCTGGCCTACAGGTAATGTAAATACCATTTTCATGTAAATTAATAGAAAGTGAGGAAAAAAAATAAAGCTAGGGTATTGGAGTAATATCAGTAGCTACCTCTGAAGGGAATATATATTCAGGTATAAAGATCTGTTTAAAAATCAAACATAAATCACAAATAAGTAAGGAAAAAAATTAAATTTACTTTCAGAATTTCTCACAGTAAACTCAAAGGGGCAGGACACTTCAATCCAAGTAAAACAATTACAATGCACATCAAAATAATAACATATAATTTTAAAACCTGCTTTTTATTCACAGAAGCCCACTTGCTAAATTTATGTATAGGAATATTTCACAAACCCCAGAGGTTCAGCAAATATTGCTTACTCTATTTATTCCCATTGCAGTTTAAGGTTATTCAGCTAGCAGTTTCCAAGCGAACAGCCTTTAATTTTACAGAGTGTTATCAGAACTAGAATACCTCTCTGCAAGAGATAAGTCTGCAAAAAACAACATCAGATCTAAATAAATGAGCATAACATGTATGTATGTATTTATATATGTATGTGCTTACAGAAGCTCAGAGGTGAGGGGTAGATGGCATTAGATCAAATGAGATTAAACTGCTTAAGTTTTGGTTAATTACCAAATTTTCTCATCTATTACAGAAAAGGTATGAGACTAACCTCAAAGAGTTCTCAAACTTTTGTATAAATGTCACTAACTGCAAACAATTATGTGTTAGGCCATTGCTGGAATACAGGTTCGTTTTTTGTTAAAGTACGTCAAGTTTTGCAGATCAGGAGGCGTTAATGATGTGGCACACACTCAAAAGGCAGCCCAGGCTAGCAGGAAAGCTAAGCTTTTGAAGAAGGAAATTGCCAGCATCAGCAAGAGAGACTCAAACCTCTTATGTGTCTCAATGTTGTTAGGCAGAAAAAATGTTATGCCTCAAGTCAAAAAAACCAACTTTAGAACATGTTCAGACAATGTCCTTTCCTTTCCTTCCCTTCCTAGCAGCTTGGAAGTCTTGAAATAAATTAAAATACTTGAAATCTCTCCTCTGAATCTTTTATATTTTTTTTGAGACCTGGCATCCCAATAGACAGTGAGGATTACCCCTTGAAGTAGCTCCTATAAGCACTTGTTCTGATGAGTGAATGAAGTAAAAGCACAATTCCTAAAGCCTAAATCACTGTAGAGGAAAATTTCCCTCTTGAAAATCTGCCTGGCTGTATCTACCAGGAAGAAAAAGAGCCCAGAAAAACCATGTGGATAAACTAATCCCAGCAGGATAAGTGTTAGGACTGGGCTATTCTGCAGTACACTGGTGACTTCTAGTCATTTTATTTCAGGGAAAAGTTGTCAAAAGCAAAGATGACAACAACTGCTCTTCTCCCACAGTGTACAGCATATAAAAATGCTGAAGCTGATACAAAGCAGCCTGTACTACCCATTTGTCCTCAAAATCCCTCTGTCCTTTCCTAAGCTCCAAAAAGAGCAAGTTTGCACCAAGCCCAAGACAACCTAGCAGCTAAATGATACCAATATACCCAAAGGTAAGCTGTTAGAAGCACTTCCCTCAGCTGAATTGCACAGAACTGCAAGGTTTCTTTCCACTGTGGGCCAAATCCCAAGATCTTTACTCACAGGTTCTCTGTTTCTGCCAAAATTACATTGGAGTTCTGTACTTTTCCTGGGCAGGAGTTTGCATAACAATGGAAGATATATAGCATATACAAAAATACTCCATTATTATTTGTCTTTCACGAAAAACGTAAGGATGGAAGTTTTGGGATCCAAAACGCACTTGTAAGAAGTACTCTCCAACAACAATCTCTAGTCAGAACCAATCTTAGGCTACTCATTTGGGACTGTAAATTGCTTTTTTAATAAAAATAAATTGTTGTTTTAAAATCTTTTCCACACACTTCAGTGCTATTAGTAATTGTTCCTCTTCACTTTCAAAGGACATAAAAGATTAAAGAAAAAAACCCAAAACCCTGCATATCTATTTGAGCAGAGTGCTATGGAATTGACAGAAGTGAAAATGATTGCAGCATCCTAGCACTGTGCTTTGCTCGCACTGTGAAGAGTACTCCAACAATTTTAGAAAATACTTTCAATTTCACTGAAAGATAGGAATGCCATAGTTAGTCCCCAGCTGATGGATTGGAAACGGGCTTCCTTTAGTTTTATAAATCCTGCCAGGAATTTTAAGACCTCTGCCTCCATACATAAGACATCAGGAGGAGCACTATGCAGGTACCTTCATATTTATAGTTTATTTTGAGATATTTACATGCAGCAGGTTGGAGTGAGGAAAGCAACACAAAAAAAACACCCTCTCTAAAAGTCACAAAAAGCAAAATGTGAGAAATAATCTATGTGTGCATAAATAGATCAAGGTTAAGGATGGGAGAAAAAATAATTTCCCAAAGTCTGGTATGTATAAACCATATCAGGCGGAAGCAATTTTCCTAACACTGCAGCAAAATTTACACTGTTTTGTACAATATCACTGCATTACTCATTAAATGGCAGCATTAAATTAACAACCTGAAGCATCAGGGGGCCTTTGCATGCACATGGAATTACTGAATTAACAGCAGCAGAATAAAAGACCTTAATTCTCTACTTTTAAATCGAGCTACCTCCTTGCCTTTTATGAGTGTGATTTATTG
Source organism: Hylia prasina (assembly GCA_013397195.1). Lineage (NCBI taxonomy): Eukaryota > Metazoa > Chordata > Aves > Passeriformes > Sylviidae > Hylia > Hylia prasina. Next base: position 407,515 of record VYXD01005111.1, read on the forward strand.
AAGGTGCATCAGTGCACAGAAGCTTTGCTTGTATTGCCTTCCATGCTTCATTAGGAAATCCTCTATAGGCAAGACAGGTTTTATTATCACTGACAAGGAACGTGATAGCACAAAGATTGCCAGATAAATTCTAGAGGCACAGACAATGCTGTATACCCAAAATGCACCATCTAGAGAGCTGGGAGGGGTTGTCCATCAGGCACCTGCCCCCCACATCACAGATGTTGTCTGTAAGTAAAGGCTGTCCATGGCCTTCTCATGGAGCAGTGGAAAAGAGTGGCACTTTATTGTCCTCTATCAGTCACCTCTGTTGCTGACACTTCTAGGAACACAGTGAATGGGCCACAGCTCCAATGACAGGATCTGGTTTCAGGTGCTCTACATACTCTGCAAAAGACAAGGACGAGAAAAAGGCATGAACACAAGGACAGTCACAACAACTTGAGCACAATAAAAAATGGCTGTTGTGCCAATAGAATTGGTTTGTGATGGGATATTAATTTTCTGCATTGTACCTGGTATGAGGATGCATACTGGATTTGTGCTGAACACAGTCACGCAGGAATGATTTTGCCACTTCTGAGCGGTGCTTAGACAGAGTCAAGGCCTTTTCTGTTCCTTGTCCCACCCCCAGTGAAGAGGCTGAAGGGACAGAGCTGGTTGACCCCAATAGTGCTCCGCATATAATGCTGGGGGAAGGAGAAGCAAGGAATCAGGGCACATTTGGAGTGATGGCATTTCTCTTCTAAAGCCACCACTATGCATGATGGAGCCCTGCTGTCCTGGAGATGGCTGAACACCTGCCAGCCCATGGGAAGCGGTGAATGAATTCCTTGTTTTCCTTTGCTTGCATGTACAGCTTCTAATTTACCTATTAAACTGCCTTTATCTCAACCTACATATTTTTCTTTTGTTCTTCCAGTTCTCTCCCACATCCCTCTGGGGGACAGGGAGCAAGAGGATCGATAGGGCTGAGCTGCCAACTGGGATTAAACCACAACACCTACAAAAACTTCACAGACTGAGCAAAGTAGACATACACAGGAAAGAATTAAGCTATTTTCAAATATATATATATATTTAATTGCAAGATTTTGAAATCACTTTTAAAATTAATATGTATGGAGTTAGAAAAACTGAAATTAAATTATTTTTCACCAAAACCAAAACACTTCAATCTCATCAGGAAGGTACAAAAAAAATAATTCTGCACTGCCCCCCCAAATTTTTTTATTCTACTTAGGAAAAAAACAAAAAATTATTGGCATAGCATTCTTTTTTCTTTCCAATCTTAAACATTTATAGTCTTACTAAATATTGTTAAACAGCTTCAGAATATCATGCTAGAGGCTTTTATTTTAGCAGAGTTGAAATCACATACCTTTGTGGTATGACAGTTTTAGTGAATTCTATAAATACTGTTAGTGACACTGCATACTCTAAACTTCCCCCTGTTGACACAGTTATTTATACCTACAAAAATGCAGTTCTTCTTTTAGTGTAGTTTTCTTAGAGATTAGACATATTGTTTCTACACAAAGATTACAGACATACCTCAATAACAACTGGAAAATATGAAACTGTAAAAGACAAATATTAACAAAGAGGTATTAAATGTTTCATTATTGGTAATTTAAAATGTTAAAAACATATTGAAATGTTCCTATTAGGAGGACATTATTGCATTTATCATTACATGTGAAAAATTCTAGGAAAGAGTTTAAGATCTAGAGGTAAAATCTGTACTTGTATTTGATGTTTTGCAGCACTACCCCTCATCACAGAATATATATTTTCTTACAAAATACTTGCAGCAAAATAGTCCCTAGAGTTGAGGTTAGAAAGGCCAGCAAGCAATATTGACCAGGCAGTAGTCTCTTGCCTAGAGAATTAATTTAAATTTTATATAAAGTTAGTTATTAAATTGAGATTCCATCTGGAAGACAGTCATATATATTTAAATAATGATAAATAACTTTGCTTCCTGTTTCTTTACCTGTGGCTAACTGTAATTAAAGACTTGCCAGTGAGTTACCGTGAACAAGTAAAACTGTAGTAAAACTGTAGTAGTATTGTAACTGAGAGTTTTACACTACTTTGTCTGATTCCACTTCTAAATGACATTGTCACTCCTGTAAGTTCTATTACTGCCAACTTACCTTTTGCTTAGTGGACACCTCAGCTGTGTGTCCTTGTAGGGTGTTCAGCGAAGAAAGTTGAGGGTGTAGAATAAAAATTAAAGGGAAGAATTAGAGAATGCCTTTATGACTGTTTCACAGCATTAAGACCTGGCTTGGGAAATAAATTGTTCTTTCCCAAGTAATAAGCTATGGTCTAGTTGTGTTCAACTTTTTATACACACTGTAAATTGTTTTGGTGTCAGATATTAGCTAGGTCTACTGCCCAAGCAGAAAATCTTCTCAAATCACTCATACAAGAAAAATATGTCCCCTGCAGTAGTAGAGAGAACAAACTAGGAAAAAAACCTCCCGTCATTACAAATATAGACTAAACCTTTCTCACAAAAGCCAGAACTATACTGATTATGTCAAATATGGTCATAATAGTACACAATGCACTTGCATTTTACATTGCTGATGTTTCTCATGTCAATGAGATGTAGTTCCCAGAGAGTAATTTTGCAAAAAGACAAGTTTGCAGCATTCATATGCTTTACTGCAGTAGGCGTTGTACTTGTATACACATATGTACTGTAAAACTTAATTAATTGGTCTTCTAGATCCATTTAAATTGCTCAGATTCATATGATTTTTGCCAATCCAGAACTTTCAGGGCACAACTGAGTAAAAATGTAAAAAATATTAAAATACGATTACAACAATTCATGATACGGAAGAAGCCTTTGAGAGCCATTTTTTTGGGTATATGTGGGTTCCTCATCCTACCCATACAAATAAAAATGGTGAATCCAAAAATTCTTTAAGCTAATCCTTTGCTACTTAAAAATTATGAACTGAGCAAATGAGCGACATTAAAGTAGAACTAAAATTGAAACTTTGTACCGTTTCAAAAGTTAAAATAGAAAGTGCACATTTCCTTAGTATTGAAATCAAACTGTGTTAAGCTCTCTGATATGACTGACACTTTGCCCCATTTTTATTGCTGCTCTTTGAGGGGCAGACCTTTATTCACTATTAAAAAGACTGAAAACAACAATTTGAATTCTTCAGGAAGATGAATAAGCAGTATAAGCATAAGTATACAGAAATATGGTGAAATGCAGCATGTTTTCTTTGCAAGGCTGCAGGGGCAATAGTTGATCCATGCTTTCTAAGTACTAGCTGCTGCTTTAAAGACGCATTTAAGTCTGTATGTAAGAGAAAATAAGGAAAAGAGATTTGTCACAAGACTTCTACTGAACTTTTTACAATTAAAGAGAGAAGATCCAATTCATATATCTGAACAACATACACAATATACCTCGAGTCACCTTTCAGTTACTCTTTCCAAAACTGTGAATACACGTATAAAATTCAGCTGGTTTTCTCTTTTTTTCTGATAATCCTCCACTGTAGTTTTTTGTTTTCTATCTTAATATTTTCCTGCTTGTTTTCATAGAAAACAACACGAAGCCAAATGCTGTCAGTGTGAAGAACATTAAACATTCAGCTTCATTATTGTGGTTTGTGAAGACACATTTCCAAATTCCATACAACAGCTCCATGGAAATAATGCCTTATCCATCAGAAATAATGTCACAGGGACTAGATCTGATGATTATAAAAATATTGAGAAAGAGAAAACAAACTAAGACTCTCTGGGGAGTGGAAAAAGATGAAACAAGAACTGAAACAGTAAATCCTAAAATAAAGTCAAGAGGGCATGGAGAAACATCCAGGGGGAAGAGCTGGCACACACGAGTATGAAATGAAAGACATTAACTTAGCAGGTTTTGGAAGAAAGTATCAAAACAAAAAGTAGGTACAGCCTCATGCGTCTGAAACACCAAAGTGTTGACACAGATCAGCTAGACAAAGATAAATATGTGAGAGTGAAAAGAAACTCATACTCACAGAGGCACACAGACACAGAGACAAAAAGAGCAGAAAGTTATTTTTTCATAGTTAAAGCCAGGATGTCTTTGTAACACATTGATGTTTGCAAAGTCCTGATGTGAATCCTTTGAAAGTGTGATCCCCATGGGATACCACCACCTTACAGATAAGGCGGCTTTTATTCTAATATTTGAACCTGTCATTTTGAACTGAAGGTCTAGTTTAAGTCCTAATAGATAGTTATCACATGAATGCTTCAGCTACTTATGGGTAAAATAACTGAATCTTTAACCTTAGTTCTACATCACAGATGTGCATTGATCACCGTTGCTGTTCAGATACCAAAGGTAACAGCAACAAATAGCAACATTTTGTTCGTAAGATTTCTTAGTACGACATTTACACAATCATTATCCATTCTCCAACACAAAATACTACATGCGGAGTAAAAAAGTTAAAAGTAAAGGGCAAGTATAGGAGAGGAGGAAATCAGAACAAACTGTCATCCTTTTAACAGAGTACCAAATGTAACTATGCTTAAAGCAGAAATTAAGAATTGCCACTCAACCACGCTGTACCCAAAAATTCATGTAAATCTCAGGCCCAGAATAAGCAAACATGACAAAATATTTAAGAAACATTTAGATTTATATAGCATATTGTACTGCACAGAATTGTAAGTACATGATCTCCTTCTTGTCTTTATCTCCAGGAGGGACAAAATACATACTGAGAAGAGATTAAATGATTTTGCACTCACGATGTTATGTATAATTGTAGCATATTTTCAAAGACTTTTCAGACTCCTGATGGAGTCTGTAAAGAGATATAACAAAGAAACTTTAGATCCATCACATTTATTCTCAACTCCCCAGCTGTGGAGCATAGGACTCCAATCTGTTCTTTGCCCAGGAAACCTTTAGTAATTGTTGCAGATAAGACAATCACACATCCAATTTTTTCTTAATTTTTTTCAGACACATGGAAAAGATGAGTAAACCTTTCATGGGCTCATTTGTTGAAGATAATCCCAGCATGTGCTGTCTGCTCTCACACTCAAATTGTCAGAAAAGTCTACCAGGGATTTCATCCTTCGTCTCTCTCATGCAATTTGGATCAAAGAAAACAACTCCTTGTTTAGTTTTGACATCAGACAGAGGTCTGATTTTTGGTAATATCATCAGGGTAAACCTAAGAGCAGTAACCACAAAACTACACTGCAATTGAGATACTAAGCAACACAGTTCCAGAGAAAATCTTTCAAAAATCATCTTAATGAGGACTCAGCAGGACAATTCCTCTGGTGAATGGATAATGCATCCTGAGTGAGTGTTACAGGCGAAGTGGAGTTCACAGGAGAATAACCCAAACCCAGCTATTTAATAATAGCTGTGTTACTGTTTCTTTCAGATTTTCGTTTCTAATCGCATTGATTTGCTTTCTCTTCTTCAGAGTGGTGAATCCTCAACACCCTAGAACAATATAAATAATTACCACATGCAATTAACTATGTAATAATGAGAAAAGGTCATAAAGAGAGAGGGGGAGCATGTTCATGTGTGGACACAAGTGGAAGACACAAATGTGGGAGAAAACAATGTGAAGACAAAAAGAGGTAACTGAGCTTAAAGGAGACTGGAGGAGAAACACTGATTCTCTTATACATAGAAATCACACTGGCTGTATGAGGACATTACCATGGCATCAGATAAGCTAGAAACAAGAGACATTAACCGCTGAGCTAGAATTATTCTCATGAGATCTATTGTCCAGTATTATGCACAATGGCAGAGAGTGTGTGTCTAAATGAAAGGGCCTTCTGTAACCATAGGTCATATGGTTCTCTGTGGTAAAACCATGCACAAAAGGAGTCAATGTCTAATAGCTGTATCTACTCAACAGCTTAACTTTCAGCAGCTTGTTACTGTCACCAGAATTTCAGAGGTTGCAGTCTATTTTATTTATTAGTTTCAGAATCAAATGCACCTATCTGGCAGGTTAGAAATCCCACAACAACATGACATTGACAGTTATGTCAAATAGACATTCCCAGATTGATTTGAGTCACTAGTGATGGCAAATTCACTACCTCCATTCATCTGAAAACCATTTCTCTCCCTATTTTTCCTCATGCATAAATATATAGGCACTGCAACATCTAAGAAATGAATCACTCAATAAGTAAATCCAGTAGCAACTATGGTGATATCACCCCAGCATAATTTTATTCTTTTCATTTAAATGTATACAGGTCCCTCAATTCCTCCCACTCTTAATAGTGGGGGATTCATCCCCCATTTACCATTTGTGCACTTTCAAAATGAGTCAAGGTGTGTCCTGCTCATTCATTATTATCATTAGAAAATTAAATGAAACTGTATCTTTCTGCAACTTGTAAATTGTCATTTGACAACACTTTACATCAGGAGAGCCATTTCCTACTTATCACTGGTAACCAGGCAAATCACTTTCACAAACTGAACAGTAAATCTATAAAATACACTTCTATGCTTCACAGTGTTTGCACTAAGTAACTAGCAGTTAAAATTATCGACAGTGAAATAAATTTGCACAAGTCAGACTGCAGAAAATGGAAAATAGCCATTAAAGACATTAAGAATCATAAAACAATTCCACAAAATAAAATGTCAAGGGTTTAATAGGGGTTAAAAAATTGGGAGCTTTACCATAAAGATATTTATGACTTGACTTTCATCTTCTTTATCTTAATTTCTTATCTGATTAAATTTTACCAAAGTAAATTCTGTGTATGGGGTTTGTGTGTCAAGGTATTGGTAGGGGGGTCTGCAGAGATGGCCTCTGTGAGAAGACATTGGGATCTGCCTCCATGTCAGGAGCAGGCTGCCCACAGGAGCTCTGCATGCCCCATCCCTGGAAGTGTTCAGCCTGATCTAGTGGGGACCATCCCTGCACATTGCAAGCAGCTGGGAACTACATGATCTCCAAGGCCCCTTCCAACCCAAGCTTTCTATGATTCCATGGTGCTGTGACTGACAGAGCCAGCTCCATCCAGCCAGCTCCAGGATGGACCTGCCACTGCCCAAAGCTGAGCCCACAAGCAACAGAGGCAGCTCCTCTCTTACAACACACTAAAGAAAGGGAAAAACTGCTGAGCAGCAGCTAGGAGGCAAGAATATGTGTGAGCCCTGTAGACACCAGTGTCAGGGAAGAATGAGGCAGAGGTGCTCCAGCTCCTGGGACAGAGTTTCCCCTGCAGTAGGAGAAGATCATAGCATGGAGGTCCACACTGGAGCAGATATCCATGAAGGACCCCATCCTAAAGCAGGTGGACATACCATGAAACATTTTCATCCTGTGTAGATCCCAGGAGTGGGGTTTCTGTCAGGAAGTGTGGTCCATGGAGTGGATCCCTCATAAGGCTCCTCATAGGAACAATCCACTACTGTAGGACTGTACCCCATGGAAAAAAAACAAAACAAAACAAAACACTGCTGGAGAATTTTTTTAAGAACTGCAGCCTGTGAGATGGAACCCTGTTTAAGAAGTTAATTAGTTTTTACTATAGGAGAACCCTACAGTGGTGAAGAGCATTAGGAAAGGAGCAGAAAACCTGAAAAACTGACCATAAACAATATTCCCTGTAATAAACGCCAATCTCTCGTTTTTGCAATTTATGAAAATTTAATAAAAATAAAAATTGATTATAAAAATTAATACAAATACAATAATAAAAGTTAAACAATTTTAGAGTTAGGACAATAGTAGGCAATAATAACAAAGAGAGCAGCCCGGGCTGGGCCTTCCCCGTCCCAGACAAGGCTAGCTAGGGAAGACAAGGCTAGAGAGAAATCTCCCTGTTTTTGAGGATCCTCTTCATGACTATGCATATTTTATTTAAAACAAACTTGTTTCTCAAAAAAAAATTCCCTTCTAATCTCCTTGGCGACAGAGAGTCCTGCTCCTGTAGATTCGGGTAGATATGCATCTTTCCGTCTGGAGAATCCGAGGGGGGGTTTTCTTTTCTGTTGCAATTCTTATCTCTGGGAAACATTCTCCTGGTCCGCTTCTCTCGAGCTAAAGAAAATACCTTACACACAAATTTTACTAAAACTTAAGGTTAAAACTACATTTACTATATTATTCAAATGTTAATATTGAATAACTTTTCTAAATAGCATATTACATAAAGTAAATATCTGCGTAGAGCCACACACACACAATATGCCTTTTTCACATTCCCCCATCCCCTTGAGGCACTCAGGGAGGAGGTAGGAGACTTGGAGGTGAAGATGTAGAGGGGTGATGGGAAGGTGTTCTTAGTTTTGTTGCATTTCTCAATACCCTACTCTGTTAAAGGTAATAAAGGGAATTAATTCCAAAAAAAGTCCTCTGTTTTGCCCCTAACTGTAACTGGTAAATGGTTTCCTCATTCTTTCTTCAACTCCTGAACTTTTCCATCACATGTTAATAGACAGAATAATAGACAATCTTGGTGGACATCTATTCGCCAGCCAAGAGCTCCTATACTAGTATATAAAAAAATGAAATTGTATTTTTTCACTGAAAATAAAACATTTAGAGATAGATATATCTCACCTTCTTGCACAGACACTCTATGATTCGAACACCAGCACTTTACAAGCTCTAAAACTCTGCTAACAAGGCATACACTCCAAAACATTTCAGTATTTCTGAGGTTGAATGTTTATCCTCATTTTTCTTACATGTGCTTGACCATGACACAGAAAAAAAAAAAACCTTAATCTGACCAATCTGTAGAGGAACCTGCACTGATGATGTTTCAAAGTTAAAAATATACTTGTTAATATACATGTTAAACATGTAAAGTAGATGCTCTCTGCATTATTGGAGTGACTCAGCTCTGTAGCAGGGGCAGACATTACATCCCAGTCAGAACTGCAAGGGAGAGCAGAGTTCTGTGGCTTCAGGGCCAGAATATTGCCAGTATAGGAAGGATTTTATATTTTTTTTCCCACTAAATATAACCAATTCACTGATGAAGATCAGAATTTTCACAATTTTCCTCCAGAGACTACTAATGCTGTGGCTTTAATGTGTTGCTTCTGAAAGGAAAGAACTTGCATCACAATTTTGCTGTGCTGTGAGTGACTGCAACAGCCACTGAGCACTGAGTCCTACAAAGGGTGTGAGTGACTGATGGTAGCACTGCAGCAGGTGCTTAAAACCAGAATACAGAAGTAGTTGTCACACACTTGCCCCCAGCTTTCCTTTTATTGTTTGGTTAGATTAAGCTCCATGTCACCTATTACAATGATTTAAAGCGGTTCCCTTAATCTTCTCCACACCTGACTAAACCTGTTTTCTATAGAAACTCCATTTACACATTATGAATAAGTGCTATCTGCTTACAGTTACATACCTCAAACAGAGAACTGAAAAGCTGAAGTCCTTTGAAATTTTCAAAATCCTTTCAAATTTAAATCCAAGGAAGGATTGTCAGTGAGGCTGATGCCCTAATTACAATCACATTTTGCAGCATTGTAGCTTTACTATCACTCCTGCTTCCATTTGTGAGGTTCCACTTAAGTCTGGTCAACTTAAAATACTTTACTGATCAACCCCTCCTCTCTCTTACCGTCATGCTGATACATGAGTCTTAGTATTTTTTACATGTTTGATAAAAACTATTCTCATTCATTTTAAAGTAATTCTAACAAGAGTTATACTTTATGGCCCAAAACAGCTGATGGACATTCAAAAAATTGAATTAAATATTCCACATTCACAGTATACCACACTCAGGTTATATGAAGCTTTCTCAGGGCTGCTTTCAGACAAGAAAGAAGGCTTTTCTGAGTAAACCCAGAAATCCAGTGAGATAACCACTTCACACCTGCTGTGTGCCTCTGAACTTGTTTTGAGAATTTTACACAAATCTAAATTCAGCCTTGATGAAAATGCCTTAAGCTCTGCCTCCTTTAGTCTGCTAACACTAAGGTGAAATGCTCAGTGTTTTGAAAACTGAACAAACAAAAATCAGCTTCTTCATCTTTAAAATAATACTGTGGTTTTTAGACAGTAACTGGCATGAAGGTGCAGTAAACCTCTAGTGCCTCAGGGGCTGAAAGAGATTGCATTGCAGAGAAGCATGCTGTTTCTTCAAACTTGTCTGCAGAAGATCTCTGGTATTCTCTACAGGCACTGGTGCCTCCAAGCTCTTCTGCCTCCTGAGGAACAGCCTCATAGACATAAAGGGAACGGCCTCTCCACCCCGCTGAACAAAGTGTGAAGATTGTAACAGGTTTTCCCATGAGACCCTGTTCCGTATACTGCACTTCTCAAAAATATGAGAGTGCAAATAAAACCTTTCACGTGTCACAGCCAGATATATATCCAGGCAGGCATCTCAGTCTCAGTGATATACACTGATATGTATTTGCATCAACTCTAAAACAACTTCTGCAGAAGAAAAATTACTGCCAGAAAAGTACCATCATCCAGAAGAAGCTATTTTCTAAAAGTCAGAAACATAGGGGAAACCAGCCCACAGATTTCCAAATAAAATGCAATATGCAGCTCTCATAGCTCCAATATTCTTCCAGATACACACACTGCTTTCTCAAAGAAACATGACCTTTTGGGCTTTACCAAACTGTGTCATTTTGCAAAAGTCAAAACTCAAGAGGAAAATTTTGTTTCTTTTCCTGTTGCGTAAGTATATAATAATAAGATGATGAGGCAAGATTGTTGTTTTCTGCAGAGAGATAGTTGTTTTGTGTTAAGGGAGTGTGACATTTTTCTGTGGTGTGGTGAGAGGCACTGATGCTCACAAAGGAGTGTGTACACTGGCAGGCCCTGCATTTTTTATTGTGGGAGATGGAGAAATGCAAGTATAGAAAGAATAATAATGAAGTATGCCTTAGAGCTACTCACACTGTCTCTCTTGTTTCTTCTGCTGTTAAAATTAAAAGTGAGAAAGTAATATTTTCTCTTTCTGACCCTGATAAAATCTTTGTATCCCAGAGAACAACCTTTAGCCTGAACATATCCCTCAGAGGCTTTTTCATATCAAAAGAAACTACATGATACAAAAATGTGGTCAGGATTCACATAAGTTTAATGCTTGCAAACAAGCTGGGTTTACCAGGATTCTGGTTACTACGTCAGTTCACCACATTCCTGGGAAGTCTAAGAATTTGGGTATAAACTGCACTGAGTCATCTGCCACATGATAGAAAGTATTCCAAAATACTATCCCATATTAGTGTTGTATTTTCCAAAAAAAATTCTATTAAAATAGAAGTTCCATAGCATAAGATTACTGTAGTTAAAATTGAAAATTTGTTATTTAAGGAAAAAATTCCTTAGTATTTTGAGTTAAACTTGTGACTTTCAATAGTTCATCTTGAATCAAAGCCTTAATACATATTGAATGCACCATTAAATGAATTTATACTCACACGCTCTGAAATGAAATATATATTTCCATGATAAAAATAACATAGACCTCAAACTTCAACAATCCAACAATATTAACAAACTTTTTTCCACAGTAAGAAATGTGAAGTTTTTCAGGGAATCCCTATAAAGAATAAATGGCAAAATATTATTTTTTAACTTTCTCTTTACCTATTAGAATTTTTTAAAAAAGTTTAAGTCACATAAATGCAAGAATGTGACATAACAGTTCCTGTTCTTGGATCTTTAAGTATAAATATCTCCAAAATATCAATAATTAAGCAACACACATGGAGACATTCAAGTTATAAATACTTAGTTAAATAGAGACTTACTAAATGTGCACATGGTACTACGCTTCCTCTCTTAATTCTTAATTGAAAGTTAACCACAGCAAATGCGAATTAGACACTAGAAAATCACAGGCATGGAGACTATGAATAAGCATACTCCAGAATTTACTTGGTCTTAAAATGTCTTGGCATACCAAGACACACGTTGCTGCTGAATAACAAGACTTTTTATTATTAAGGCAGGTCATACATGTGAAATATGTGATAACACTTCCTTTGCATTAAAAAATGATGGCATGCTGTGAGAAATGATGTTGTGAAAAAGAAATGAAAAATAGATAGCTTTCAGGCAGCAGGATGACATCATGTCTGCCACAGTGTACTACTACAGATGACATGCTTAAGTGGATTAGCGGCTCCTCAAATCTGTTCTCGAAGCTAACTTTGTGTTTTAAACAGAAATTCACTTTTCTAATCCAGAGCCTTGTCAAAGAAACTGAGGGCCACCCAACAGGTTTGATGCTATGAGATGGCAAGTACGTCAATTTTCACAGATTTTTGAAATATATGAGAGAAATCTGTAAAGTATGTCAATCAGCAGGTCATGCCAACAGCTGCTCTGCCACCAAAGCCAGCAAATTTCACAATTTGGCCACATTTGATAACTTAGAGATATACTTCTCTATAACAAGAGGGCTTTTGGTAACTAATCTTGTCAATGTAGTTGATCATCTTTCTGAATAATCTCCTTGTATTAAGTAAATAGGCCTGACTTATTAAGCATGACACTGGTTGTCTTCCTGTGACTGTAGCTTCAAGCAAGGACAACAAAGCATGCATATTATAACTGCTTGATGCAGACCTGCCTATGAGCCTACATCTGCCAGACCATTCATTTTAGATTTTATTACTTGAAAATTATGGATCAATCATACTGTAAAAAAAAGTTAGGGTATCCCGAGTGTACTTGAAGAGATATTGAAAGATAATTTGTCTGCAGTTGATTTTGGAGGCACTGGCTGAAGAAAATTAAATCATTTGTCTTAATTTCATTGCCCAGAAATAAGAGGATTTAGTACCACATTGTTTACAGTGTTTTTAAAGTTCATTGTAAGCAAAGTCATATTACTGTATGAAATCAAAGCTATCTCTTTTTTCTTTCTCACTGTAAGTAATAGTTTAACAATGAATAACTAATTGTTAGACTAGGGTGGTTCAACTATAGTGCTTAATTTATCTTAGGTACTCTTTTAGATAATGGTCCTTAATGGTTTGTGGCCACTGATCATGTGACTTTCACTCTCTCACAGAACCAAACTGATGTTGATTTTTCTCCTGACACTTGAGGCAAAATTTTCATGCTCTGACTCATAAAATCTAGCAGACTTCAGCAAGTGAAGGCAGTTAGTGTTCAGATACTAAGAACATGAATTGAAAAAGCTGAATCCATTCATTTTTATGCCCTGCTCTGTAGATAGTCTCCTCTGTCAGAAAAGCAAGGCAGATTACTGTGGTGACAACATCCTAAATCACCACATGTTCAAAATCAGAGATCGCATTACTGCCTTGAAAAAATTGTTCATACCAGCAAGATCTGCAAGTTTATAGAGAATTAGGGTTATGTCAAAAATATTATAATTCAGTTTTTATATGAAGGCAGTCAGTCTTTCTTTCATAGCTCCACTTTTGTATTCACTGGATGCTCAAGAAAATATTGTTTTCTCTTTTATACAGGTATATCACAGTACCCAAAAGTAACAACTTAATTTGGGAACTGTAGACTTTTTGGCAGACCTCCTTTCCCCTGGAGAGCAGAGAATGGCATGGGTTGGGGTGAAAGGATTAGACTCAACAACACTCTGAAGAGGTCTGGCCAGCCTTTTTAGCTGTTGCAGAATGCTAAGAAGTCTCTGAATTGCAGCGAAAAAGGAGATTTGAAGGCAATTCTGATGGATAATTCCTACCTACAAAACAGGCTGCAAAGCAGAGAGCAGATATGGTTGACCAAAGAAGTAAAAACAAGAGGCTGTTTCAAGGACTCTGTATGAGTAGGCGCACCTTAATTGCCTGGGCTCAATGGCAGCCATGCGGGAATGTATGGGAACATCCAGAGTTGTAAACATGGAAGTGTGACACCTTGATGATATCAGGGACAGACCTTTCCTATTGGATTCAAAGTCAAACCTAGCCATGCTTTCTTATTTGTTGGACTGCATATTCAAGATGCAATCCCAAATACCAAGGAGAAAGAGGAAGTTTGTAGTCAGCTACTACAGCACAAAAGGGATAATACAGCAGATAAAATAATTACTTAATTGTTCCTGGAAAATCAGCTATATGTAAGAAAAAAGAATAAGAATTTCACTAAGAATCAAGCGGTGATGAGGCTGTGAACTGGTTTTCACATCAACTAAGGCAGTTACTGGAGAGTAGTTTAATAAAATGACATTATCATTTGGCTTGGAGAACTGCAGCAAATATTTTCTTTAATAAAAACACTTAAATATACTTTATATCAGAAAGTCATGTAGATGCATATCATTGTCCCACTTAAATGATTAGAATAATTCTATGTATAATCAGAACTATATTTTGGATCTATTGCACACTTTGGGTCACTTCATTGTGCACCGTCCTTCAATGAGTTTTAATGGACATAAACTGATAGATAACCTAAAACTACAAAATCCAAAATTGCCTTTAGAATGAGAGCTAGCTGTCCTTCAGAGCAGTAAATTTGTTCAGGCCTGTTCTAGTATTACTCCATTATTTTGTTTGAGAGGCTGTTCTGAGAAAGCAACCATGACCAAGTAGGTGAGACAACCTACTCAGTGGGACAGGCCAGTAACCAGCACCAGGGCAATGGGATCTGTAGGATATGGCTCCCTGTTTACCTGTTTTTATATATCTGTTCTATATGATTCAAAACAGCTTAGAAATACTACTGAAAATAAACTTCATGTGTATATTGTGTTATAAGTATTATTATTACTGCTATTATCACTTCATCACTTCATTCATTTTTCAGCTAATCAAAGTGAAGCACAAAGACATAAAACTAATAATTTTAACATGACACAGATATAAATATTCACTAATCACTTAAGTAGTCTTTTCACTTATATTAGCAATCGGCCATGAGGTTGGCAGCAACAAACATATCTCAAGGTCAGCCTTTTATTTAGCTACCTACGCCCAAGGATTTGGACCAAAAGTTAATTAACTGAGGTCACCAGGAAAATTCGCAGTAGGGCAAAAACTAAACCCATGTTTTCAAGTGCTGCTGTCTAAACAGAGGATCTAGAGTCTGCAGCAGCCCACAAGGTAAATATCTAGGTCCAACAAATTAAGTCAGTGCATAGCCAGCTTTCCACCCACACACAGAAATATATGCAGATGCATTGGCAGTGTAGACATTTGACTTTTTCTGCTTCTTTGTATTTAACACAGAAGCAGCAGACACAATAGATTGTTTCCTTTATTTATAACCCTCAAGAACAGCCAAAGTCCAAAACTCTCATGCTCATGTCCTATCAATCTTGTTGAAAGATACAGAGTGTATGCAAGTTACAAGAAAGCTGTGTTGTTGCAGTGTATTGACTAATTTGAGATTGTGTGTCTCGAGAGACTTACACCAATCTTTTAGAAACTAAAGATGGAAGAATAATAGGAATGAAAAGACAAGTTGAACAACCTCCTGCCAGTTCACTGATTAGAAAGAGATAATTAAAATGGTTTTTGCCACAGATTTGGCCTTGTAGTAACGAGCAGACCAAGTGCCAAATTGATCTCAAGTCAGTGAAGGAAAACAACATTGTGAAGGATGAGGAAACAACTTGAAATTAACTTCCTGTGATACTGACAGATATTAGGTAGTATCCATAGTTTAGAAGACAGACAGGCCTGGTCAGAATTGCTGCTCATATTCAACAAATTCTGTGATACAAAAAAATTGTTTCAGTTGGTTTAAGCAAACAATTGCATTTACAGAATGGTATTGTTTTCATCAGGGACTGTTCTTTTCTGTTAAATTCACTGCAGGCTTACACTTGGGGATTTTTTCCTGGCTGTATCTTTTCTTCCTTTTTTTGCTAGCAACATCTTCCTGTCTCATCTTTAACATAGCAATAGGAGTAATCTTCTGCTCTGTCACAATCAATATTTTTCTTTACTCTCACAGAATTTTGAACACACTCAAAGCCTAACACAGGTTCTGTGTTTCCTACACCCAGAATACAACACCAACCTTGCATCAAATTAGTTGTTTCCTTTGGCTTATCCACAAAATCTCACTTGTTAATCACTATATCATTTTCAAAGATATAATCATACCTTCTCTGGAGAGATATTTCCAATGCTTCAGATTAAAATCCTTAATCAATATAGAGGTGTTTAGCTGTTAGTTAACTCAATGTAAAAGGCTTCTTAACCTCCCCACTAAGACACTGTGCCGTCTTCTTTCTGTATTCTTAAAATTAATGTTACACATCTTCCTACATTGTTCTCCTATGTGCTTAACTCTCATTACCCAGAAAAATTAACAAGGGCATATCTAAGAGCTAGAAAAATAAAAGGTGCTATTTAAACCAAAATAACACAAAAAAAAGGGTGAGGACTAGCTCAGTTGTTAGACCCTGATGCTAATAACACCAAGTCCATAGGTTCAATCCCTGTACAGGCCATTCACTTAAGAGCTGGACACAATGGTCTCCGGGATCCCTTCTAACTCAGAATATTCTGTGACTATTCTGTAATATTTAATAACACAGCAAGCAACTGAAGAACATTTGTAATTTTCTTTGTTATAGAACACTATCAAACAGTATTATTTCTGTAAAAATCTGGTTTAACTTACTTTCTGTAAGAAAATATATGCATCTGAAAGTAGTATTTTTCATTTTTGATGCAATGATCAAAATTCATGTCCCCAAACTCTGTACTTTATATTGTTTATATTTAAACCTCTGAGAATTTTCTACACCTTATTTTGTGTCAGTGGAGGAAACAATGGAGAATACAATCATAAAATTGTTTGTGTTGAAAGAGATCTTAATGATCATCTAGTTCCAACCCCTGTGCCGTGGTCAAGGTCACCTTTTACTACAGCAGGTTGCTACAGACTGGCCTTGAATACTTTTGGGGTGAGACATCCACATCTTCTCTGGGCAAACTGTTCCAGTGTCCCATCACCCTTACAGTAAAGAATTCCTTCTAACAATCTAACCTAAACCCGACATCTTTCAGTTTAAAGCCACACCCCTTGTCCTGTCAGTACGTCCTCTTGCAAGAAGTCCCTCTCCAGCTTTCTTGTAGACCCCTTTCAAGTACTAGAAGGCTATTATCTCCTGCTACAGTAGACTAGTAAAATTATCCAGGTGCCTTATCTCTTTAGAGACATAACTTTCTTTTTGATACAGTATATTATAATATAGTATATATAACTAATTCAGATGCAGACATTTAGACTTTAGATGACTAAATGTTTGTGCTGAGCTTACTGGCATAAATTTCTCTGACTCTTCCTCCACAAATTGATACTTTAGTTTCAGACCTCACTAACAATTTGTTAAAATTACAGTTCAAGGGAAAGCTAATACATTTTGCTCTGCAAGGAACCGAACAAACCATTTGTGATTAAATAACAAAAGAAAAGTTAAAGGTGAAAAGGAGGTGAAGATCTGATGTTTGACATTCGAATAAAATCAGAGCACCAGTTCTGTATAGAGCAGCTTCCTAATGGAACCTAATTCATGTTAGAAGATCTTTGCCCTTAGTTTGAGAGTTACTGCAGCTGAAATAAATGGGCCATGCTAGTTCTCACTCCCTTAAAATTAGGTTGGTTCCTTGGGTCAGGTATGAGAGATAAATTTCTAACACTGAACCTAAATGTTCCCAATTTCAAGAAAAGATTTTCACCGTTCATAGGCTAATCAAGAATAGCACACTTTCAAATTCTCAAATAATTTTAAGTGACTTGGGAATATTTATCATGAATCTTCCATTGCATTTGTTGTAGAAAATATATAACTTCTAAAGTCTCTGAATGTGACCTATGGCTATCCAAACAACACGCCTTTCATCAAAGGGAATTCACTTTTTACATCAAAGGAATGTCTTTCTGTTTTGTCTCATATTGTGAATCTCAGTCTAGCAATATGTATATACCCTTAGAATGGAACTTGTTTGTACAAGTCAAGGTATAACTATTTGCTGATCAGTCTTAGCAACAGGAAAGTAGGATAGGTAACAGTAAACATTAAATCATCTGTATGATCAAAGTATTACTTTTTTTTTCTGCCCAAAGAACTTTCTTTCAAGTGGAGCTACAACTCACATTATAAGCAAAATTATTTTGTATAAATTTGTCCTCTGTATTTCTAAAACATCCTTTAAAATTATAATTTCACACTGTTTAGCAATTAAAGTATGACTTCGTAGAACTCTAATTTTATGAATATCACAAACAAAAGGCCATACTTCAAGCATCAACATTCAGTTTAGAAGCTTAAAGAAAATTAAATCGTTAATGAATTACCAGTTAAATTTTGCAATGAAANTGTAAAAAAGGAAAAAGCCCTGCAACGGCTGACCATCGACAGAGATCATCCAAAGCAGCTTGTTTCTTCCTTGGAGTATTTCAGTGCCTGAATTCTGTCATCAAACTGTCACTATGATGGTTCAGATCTGATGTCCAAAGGCAGCTGTGCATCCAGGCACATCCCATTAAAGTCACTAACACCCTGTGCAGCCTCTGACTATATAAGAGCACATGCCCATACAATCAGAGCCTACCTATTTATCTGACACACATTATTGCTACATCTGATCATGGACCTGACTTTCATGTATCAATATCCAATTTATAACCTTGGACAATGCTGTTACTTTATTTTTCAGATGAGCAACAGGCAGACATATACAAAGTAGAGCTCAGTTCAAAGTATCTAACTTAGTCAACCATACCAATTCCAGAACAGCTTTCAGAAATACCTTTTTCTTTTGTCTTTGTCTTCAGATTGACATAAAGATGGAGATGCTGTGAGAAGAATACTACAGAATGATCTCAAACAAGAAATCCTCCTGCTATGAATGATGTTACAAAAATTTTTTATAAAATCATGCAGGTTATTAAATGGAAAAAATATTCCTGTGTTTAGGCAATACTTTACAAATATTTTCAGTGAGAGGTGGAAGCATAATCATATGTTTAAAATTATATTGAAGATATTAGACTAGGTATTCAGAATAATATATATGGAATAAAGTGATATCATATTGATGGATATTTCCCATTTCCAGGTGTCTCATTTATGATCCAATTTTGCTGTCAGTGTCTCATTTCTTTTTTTGCCCCAGATTTCTCTCTCATTTCTATTACTATTTCTTAGTAATTTCAGTTACATCTTTCCTCACCCACCATTTAATTCAATCATAAACCACTGTAGCTGTATTTTCCTCCTAAAATCTGGATTATAAGAGAAATTTCTGTGCTTGTAATAAATGAAAAGCAAGTATTGCTGAACTTATATAAATAGTGTCACTAGCACAAAAGATAAGAGCACTTAAACTTTGCAGATCCTGTTATCTTGCAAGTGTTCAAGGGCAGGATTTTATGGGGTCCTGAGCAAACTGATCTAGTAAGTGGCATCCCTGCCTTTGACAGGAGGGTAGGAACCTGAGGATCCCTTTCAACCCAAACCTTTTTATGACTCTATGACAAAGGCAAAAACTGCATACAAATGGCAAAATTTCTTTATTTGAATGCCTGTTTGAACCCAAGATGACAGAATATTCTGGGTTGGAAGGGACCCACAAGGATCTTCGAGTTCAGCTCTTCAGTGAACAGTTCATATGGGAATCAAACCCATGACCTTGGTGTTACTAGCATTATTCTCTGTCCAATTGAGAACATCTCTCTTCAGTTCACGTAATTTAACCATCTATTTCATCCTATGAAATATTAGAGATATGTCAGTTACTGGGAACACTGCAATAAGCAAGGACAAAGGCATGGCCAGTTACTGGGAACACTGAAATAAGGAAAGAGAAAGTCATGTTTCTCTCCTCTGCTCTTACCCATGCTGCTGTCTTTTGTCTACCTTTGTGACCTCCTGGAGACATTCTGAGTGCTGGATGCACAAAAGAGCATCACACAGTCTGTCCTATAATTCTCAGAAACTCACTGTATTTTTTCTTTCACGCTGTCCCAGCCCATAATAACACAACCCATTTCACTGTTAGCACCATATGCCCAAACATTGTTAAGACCCAATGGCTCAGAAGATTGCTCTGTGGCTGTTAACCTGAGCTAAGGCAATGTTAGCTTGCAAGATTATAGAGCAGTCATGTAGAACAGCAATTCAACAGCCCATCTGTGTAGGTAGTTAATTACCCCCACACAGAATGTGTGAGAGTGTAGGTACTTTGCCATTATTATCCTACTATACCACCTATTATCAGAAAACTGAGTGTGCAATCAAGGACACAGCATGCAAAACACATAGTTATTCTAACTGTGAGTCACAACGCAGGAAAAAAGCAAATACCAGCAACAACAAAAAGCAATTCACAAGATGCGTGCAAAATCAGGATTTTGTCATTCTAAAAGGAAGTTATTTCTTATTTCTGCTTTAATAGAAGATATGTTACTCGACTATATACTAATAGTTACTTAAAATGTTGGATTTGGTTAGAAAAAGATCATTCGTATGGCTTTCATTCTAACTTAAGTACTCTTCCAAATCAAAATTTTAATAGCTTTGTCCCAGTGGGGCAATTCAGTCTACTGAGAACAGCTTCTGTGATAATGCACAGAATTTAAAGTTTTTTTCTGAAAATCAGTAGGAGGTAATCCATTCTGCCTTAGGTGCTTCTCTCTATTTGCCATC
The DNA here is from genome assembly GCA_013397195.1 of Hylia prasina. Lineage (NCBI taxonomy): Eukaryota > Metazoa > Chordata > Aves > Passeriformes > Sylviidae > Hylia > Hylia prasina. The sequence continues at coordinate 428,134 of VYXD01005111.1, forward strand.
TACTTCTAGACCAAGTTCAACAACTGCTTTCATCTGCGAAAAGCTTAAAGCCCAAGTGCAGGCAATGACAGTAGCATTCTTGGGAAACGCTAGGAAAGCAGCCCAACTGCTGCAATTGTGCAGTGGAAAAAATCACATACCTGAGCAATTTGATCAGCAAACAGGTCACCAAGCAGAACTTCCTTTACCATCAAAGGACTAATGAAGGTCCTCAGAGGACACCTGCAGCATTGCAGACATGGAAATGTCCAGTTGTGAGTTCATCAGAATTTATGACAATTAAAATTAAAGGTAATTTTGGAATTTGAAGGTAGTTAATATACAGGTAAAGTAAGCATTTCCAAAAGACAAGCTGTAAAGATATGGCAGAAGATACTAATGAAGAGGAAAATTGTTGACAGATTATATATGTCTTGGATTTGGAGTGATGACGTCTGGGCTACTAAGCACATAACCTCCCAATATGACAGCAGTAGTAGAGCAGTTTTACATTAACTGCTTGCCATTTACACCAAATAAAGGAAGACTCATAATGAAGCTGATCTTGAATTCCATGGTTAAAGTTCAGTGAGCACATTTTAACTTTGGAGCAATCAACATATTGTTGAATAGCAGGCAAAATATTCTAGGATCAATCCTGGAATAAATAACAGAAAGTGCTGATATACAAATATTTCTGACTTCTTTCAGTGCACCAGTTCAAGGTGCCTGTGTTTGGAGGAGAAGCAGGAGAATTATGTTCATACTATTGTCTGAAGATAAGGCCATCAGACCACCAGAGGTGATGAAACACTGGAAATTTCACACAGGTGATGACAATAAACTGCTATGTCTGATGAATCAGCCAGAAGTTCAGTGAGGTGCTTATCGGACACCAAGCTTTCCCCCCCCACTCCCTCAGCACTCAGCATATAGCCAGACCAGTCAATAAATTGTTACATGGATTAGGAAAACTTGCAGCCTCTTTCCAACACAGGAAAGACCCAGGTGTAGTCATTTTTTATCTAGCTGTTATCTAACAGAAACTTCTCTAGACTAAATTTGTGTGTACCAGAGTCTTGAACTGCCATGAGTTCAAAGAAAGGGTTAATCCAATAGAAAATACCACATGATTGTGTCCAAACACTTTTAGCTTGAGCTACTTTTAGGTGATAGACTGACAAACATTCTTTTAAAATTTACTCCTAGAAGGACAACCTGTATATTGATTGTTTTCATTATCAGCTCTTCCTTGAGCACTCTTTATGCAAAATAAATTTTGAACTATGTAATAGAACAGAATCAAAGTCTCCCTCAATGTTAAATCATTTCTAACTAAGAAAACCCTTTTATTATGATTTACATACATTTTTAGAGATTTAAGACTTAATGATGTCATCTCATGTTTGAGTACAGTGCATACCCTGGATGTTTAGTCCTGAAACTCTGATGTGTAATGCATAATCAAGGCCTTCCAAGTGAATAATGCAACAAAGGTTCATGAATATAATTAACCTGCTTTAAAAAGGCAGAGAAATTAGGATTAGATATATATATAAAAAAATAGCTTCCATCATTTAGCTACAGATTTACAGGGAAGATGAATACTTTAAAATAAAACTTTAATCTTAATGTTGACAGTAGATAAAATTAAAAAGGTGATTCATTTTTACCTCATACATGTTTCTAACATCTATAAAATGTATGCACTCTTGAACTGCTCTATAAATCCAACCCATTCTTATAGCTCACACATAGTAATACTTGTTTCAGATTTTTACAACTACCTTCAGATAAGAGAACTATTGTCACAGCACCTACATTTCACAGTCTATTCATGGCATTTCATAGTCAACAATATCTGAGTAGATTCTATTCTTTTGCATATAAAAGTCATCATCAGTACTGATTACTCCAGCCTTTATTCCCACTAGTATAGGACTATCATTCTTTTGAAGTACAGTCTAATAAGTTTCATGAGTTGAGGTATGCAAACTCAATGCAATTTATATGATGTTTCCTCAACACTGAGCCTGAGCAATACAAAATAATAAAAATACTATGGAAAAATACCTGTGCTGCTCTCCAACAAAAGTAGAAGGCACCTATTTTTTATGGTCTCAAAACTACATTTCTAAATGTTATAGTGGTTAACAATCTATATTTCAAAATTTGGATATGACATCATTAACATTGTTTTTAGCAGTCCTAATTCAGGCCACTTATATACATGCATTATTTTGGCACAGACTTCTACACAGAACTTTTTTCTCCCAACCTTATGATTATTTAATGAATTATTCCTGAATAATTTGTGGTTTTATATTGCCTTGACATATTACTATAGATAATTAAAGCCTTGTGGGCAAAAAAAATATTTTCAAATGTTTTTATAGTTGTTAATAATAGGGGTCTTTATTAATAAATCTACATTTCTATCACGTCATTAGAAGAAGGTAAAAGGTATTACTCGATTTTATTTTATAGGTAGAGATATTGGGCACAGGCAATGGAGAAGGACCTGCTTTCAGAATTTTATCACATTACTTATCTATTAAATACATTAAATAATACATTAGACTGAGTTTAAGATGCTCAAGGAACAGCTGTCTATTTATACCTATGAGTTTTGGGTCAAATAGTCCTGAAGTACAACAGCTGGGCAGCCAGGAAACAAATAATTCAAGTAGCACAAGGAGTAGATGAAGTACCTTCTAACATCATGTAGAAAAGACTGGAGAAATAGCCAAAATCAGACATAAAAGACTGTCAGGGACTGATCTCTGAACTGCCAGTGGCACAGTCCAGCTATATCACATTAGCCTCCAGGTCTCCTCTGAGCCTTTTGTGGAGTTCCTGTGGAATTTTATTGTGGATGACTGAGTGGGAGCATGTCAATTCAAAGTGTCTGAAATTATGTGACGGTTGTGTGCCAAGAGATCAAATCAATATTTTTATAAGGTGCAAGTGAGGCTATGTACTGATTAAAATGGAGTATGGCATGAGAGCAGCCAAGCCTAGGGGCACACAGTCCAATGGCTTTGAGGATTACAAGGCACAGATGGGGCTACACCTGGGTCAGACCTGCCCATGATGCCTCCCAGGAGTGCTCCCTGGCACACACACATGCTTTCAATGACTAAGCACTCTATCAGTTGTTTTATCTACACTGCTCTAGTTAGGAGTCCAATCCCCATGACCAGGTGGCATCACTGAGCTCAGGCTCCTGATGAGCAACCTGTTCCACTGTTCCATCAATCTCCTTAAGATTTTTTTTTTCCCCCTAGTGGTCTTATGAACTTCATAAACCAGAATTCATATCTGGTTTAGTTTGTAACATCATCTGTCATTACCAAGTAAAGTTTGTCAGCATTGTAGCTATACTTCTAATAGTTGCAGGCACCTATTAGATTACTTTTGAGCGTCCTTTTCACCACTGTAAAGAGGGCACAGATCCTGCAATCTCTTTTCACAGGTGATGCCCTAAGCCCATATCATCATGATAGCTGTTGGCTGAACCTCTCCAGTTTGTCCACGTCCCTTTTGACACATGAGAGAAGTGGACTTGGAACTGGGGATAACTGTATATGGGATAACATTTTTCAGCTGGCTGAGCTTGTCTTTTTCTAAGGCAGCCCAGTAAATTTGCATTATTTGCAAGGAGTGCACCATGCAATTGTGCATGGATTTATTGCAGTGTGTGTCTGCAATTTGGACTGGCCCTATGTCAAGAAGAATTGTCTCAGAGAGTGCTAGTCTGATTAACATAGTTAACTTACAAATTGATGTCACTTGGGAGGTAACTCCAGAGAAAAGGTGCCTATAAAATTGAACATTTCCCCATTGACAAGAAAAAAGAAAGTTTCTAAGACCCTTGTTCTTATTAGCATGACTTAGGAACAGCATTATTTTTAATAATATCTAGCAGCTTCTCTTATTTTCAAAAGGGAATGTTGAGTAAACATATAGTTACTTCTAGCCATAGTTTGTTTACTTCTAGTCCCAGAACTGTATTTGTTCTGAGCATTTCTGAATTTCTGAGTTATTCACAAGTCTGTTACTCTATTTGTCAGCCCCTTGGAAACTGTAGGCTTAAATTATGAGATTAAATCACATATTTCTGAATTTTAAATCCTACTATTCAATATTTTTATAAGATGACATCAGATGCTGATTAAAAAAATCCCACTGATTACTCATTCTTCCGTATTTTTCTCTGGTCTTTGTCTGAGAGTTTATTACCAGTATATAAATGCAACAGGCTGTTGTTTTGACAGTTTGAAGTATAAGAGAAAAGACTTAGCTTTTACTATTCATTATTTTCACTATGCTAAAATAAGCTTTTTGCCTTTGTACCATCATAAAAAAAAAAAGAAAAAGTATCTTTTTTGGATTAAAACTTACTCTCACACTGGGCTTAATAGAACAATATATCTGTTTGTTTCTAGTACCATGAATACATTTTTATGTTATGCTGTTATGCATGAAAAATGTTATAACTTCAGACCAGAAAATAGTGCTTATCTCACTGTGTTTTATGTTATATAATTGATCCAAACACAAAAGCACTGTGGTTTTTGTCGGTTTTGTTTTTCCACAGAAATAGACAAATGATTTAACTTTTTAATTAAACTTTAAAGCTTTTAATTAAATGCCTAAATTGCAAAGAACTCTTTCAGAGTAAACTGTCTTTAGATTGTTAGATATGTATTTTCCTATTGCATCTGCTCTGACCTGGAAAGTAACAAAGAGCAATAACTCACATTCTCACTGCTTAATTGGTACAATTAACATTATTTTTATTATCCAGACAGACAAGCAGTAATTATGCAAGTGCTGCAGGTAAAGCAGAAACTGCTACTTTTAAACTGAATTTTGTCACTAATGAATTTCAAATGCTTTTAAAGTAGCATTTTAGCAGAATAACTTCATTTTCTTGTTTCTCACACTTTTGTTGTACTATTTTTCCAATGCATTTCCAAGGGAAAAAAAGTGGTCCAGCAGATAAAGCTTTTTAAAACTAACAAATCCTGTAGTCTTTCCATCTGACTTTAACTTGAGGTGATATTGAGTAAGGAGCTTTCAGTCTTCATATTTTGGACACTTCTGTACCTGCTATATAAGGATAGAAGAAATCAGTTCTGCAGAAATCAAATACTCAATAACCAAATATCAAAGATAACCACCCAATTTCTGCTCTGTTTTGAATCTCAGCTATGAAGGACATTATCTTTTCATGGAATATGAATTTTCTTTTTGTTCTTTATGATGTTGCTCCATGCTGTAGACTACCAGAGCTCTGTTAAAAGTGATGACTGGCATAAGCATTATGCCATGGTGTCAGATGTCAGTCCACCAGAGAGGGATGGGGTCCATTTTTTTATGTACAGTACCTGATATAAGGTAAACTTTCCTTGCTTCAAGTACATCCTTGAGGAAGCTGTCAGGAGGTGTTACCTGTCAGATTAACAACAAAGCAAAGGAAATTATTACAGTTTCTTATTCTCTTTCTCTGCCATTCATCTGTGGAGACTTAAAATTTCCGTCTTTCATCCCCAAATACAAAATGTCAGCTAAGTATAAAAGATGTCAACTTAGTACAAGTCTTACTTCATATTTATTAAATCAGTGAAGCTATTTAAACAAAACTTGTCTTTAAATCATGATATCACCTAAAACCCTTGAAAAATAATGAATCCTAAAATTCAAGCTTCTGTTACTGTAGCAAAATAATTACCACACATCTCTTATCACACTCTCAAGTTCACATTTTTATTGTGATAGCAGCCACTTTATGATTTTCTACTATTCATTTGAAAAATAAGAGCAGAATAAAGCTCATTATAAAGTAAAATAAAATCATTCAGATGAGGTAAAAGTAAATCCAAGATAAAACTTAGCTTTTTATTCTAGTATTTTAGAGGAGGTTTGTATTTCCCTAACAATTTGACATTGCATTTAGTCTCCTGAATAATGCCATCACACAAAAAGGGAGAAGAGAACATGGCATGTTTTCAAGCTATGTAAAATCAAACCAGATAATGAACATTTACACTTCACCAGTATTTACCTCCTGATGAAGAGTGCCGTTCATTCAGACTTGAATTCATAGATTTAAAAATAACATTTTTACTCTGGCATAGAAAATGGCAGGCCTTATATAATAAGAGAACTGTAATCAGCTTGAGTGATTGAACAGAAATAAAATCAAGGTTTCATGCAACTTTAATTTTATACTTTGGACTTGATTTGCATAAAGTGTGATAAGGAAAGAATGTTGGCCATTGTAATATGCCTGATAAACGGATTAAACTCAAGAAGTTAAAACATTTATGAACAAGTTTAAAATAACAGTCCATAATGCTTTGAGAAAAATATTGAGATAACTATTGTTTTTCTGAAGATGCTTCACAAAGTCATCCAATTTTGAAAACATTAATTGCAGCAAATTAAAACATAATAAGGGGGAAAAAAAAGGAAACATAAAGGTATGGTTTGTGGCAATATAAAATTTTATGAGTAGTTTTTTAATGTGAAATTCTAATTATAGAATATATACATTATTACATTTGTCTGCACTCCCAGCAAGTTTGTGTGAAGTGGTCAACACACTGGAGGGAAGGGATGCCGTCCAGAGGGACCTTGACACACTTGAGAGGTGGGCCTGTGTGAAACTTGTGAATGCAGCAAGGCTGCATGGTCCTGTCCATGGGTGGGGGCAATCCCCAGCATCCACACAGTCAGGAGAATGAAGGGATTGAGAGCAGCCCTGCAGAGAAGGACTGGAGGCTTTTGGTGGATGAAAAATTGGACACAAGCCAGCAATCTGCTCTTACAGTACAGAAATTCAACCAACCACATCCTGGGCTGCATCAAAAGAGATGTGATGAAGAGAAGAGATGACCAGCAGGTCAAGGGATCTGATTCTGCTCTGCTAGTCTGCCCTCATAAGACCCCATCCCAGTGCTGCTCTTGGCCCCCCAATAAGGGAAGAGCAGGGACCTATGGGAGAGTGTACAGAGAAGGGACATGAAGATGATCAGAGAGCTGGAGGACCTCTCCTATGAAGACAGGCTCAGAGAGTTGTTTTTGTCAGCCTGGAGAAGAGATGGCTCCAGGGAGACATTACTGTGGCCTTCCAGTACCTAAAGGGACTACAAGAGAGCTGGAAGGAGATTTTTTACCGACGCCAGAAGCAACAAGGTAATGTCACTGAAGGCAACAGTTTTAACTGAAAGAGGATAGTTTAATTTGGACCTAAAGATTCATTAGGCACTGGGACAGGTTGCCCAGAGAATCTGTGGCTGCCCCATCCCTGGAAGTGCTCAAGGCCAGGTTGGATGGGGCTCTGAACATTCTCATTTAGTGAAAAAAGTCCATGATGGGAGAGGGTTGGAACTAGATGATCTTTAAATGTCCATTTCAACCCAAACCACTATATGAGTCTTCATGAAGATAATAAAATAGTAAAAAATAACACAAAAAGAAGATTCAGATTCAACCCAAGAATATTGTTAAACAAATATTAGAAATAATCACTTTTTAATCGGCTGTTTTCTCTTATTTGTCTTAATATCCATCATAGTTGCTCAAGTAGATGTCTGGAAAGTACTGAAAACACTGTGTTTTATTAAACCAATGAATTCTTGGCATGTTTAAAAATAAAAATGTCTAATGTTACTAAAGAAACTGCTAATTGAAGAAGGTGAAAAGGATAACCTAAATAGCAAAAGACAAGATGTTCTTCCAATCTGATGGAAGTCAGATTCATAAGTCACTAAAGATAAAAGATGTCTCTAATGGAAATCAGCAAGACTTCCTGGAAGAAAGGACTCATAAAGAAAAACTGATTTCATTCACAGGTGTGATTACAAGGGTGAGTAATAAATGCGGTTTTATAGAACGTAACAGACATTTAGAAAGTATTTGACTTAGTATACGCTATCCTGATTAAAAACCAAAAAATTTCAGAATATTTACAGCATTGATAAACATAGTGTTATTAAAACACAGATTATATATAGATATATATCTATATATATATAGATAGATAAAAGTGCTATGCTTCAAAAACTATTTGAAATGCTAATGGAAGGGTATGGAGAATTTTTTGGTAGGACACAAGATGGATTGTGTTTATCCAAATTCTATAAAATATTTTATGCAAGCATTTTGAAATAAATCACCCTCACCGAGACAACTAGGTAGCACACAGCTCTCTGAAATTATAATGATGAGACCATGCACTCACACATCTATGTGCAATCAGTTACTACTCACAAGAGATCTCAGTTCTCAATGCCAAATAAAATCACGAGTGCCATTTATCCGTAGTATAAATGCAGCTCCATCTCAGAATGTGGAGACAGGCATCCAAAACAGTGGAGACCGGATTCAGGGGCAGAAGAGCTGGGACACACCTCAACAGGTAACACAGGCAGGATCTTGAAGTATCTGTTTACACCTACCTTTTTTTTTTCCCTGGATTACCTCTCTAGGTCCCACATCTGTTCTCCAGAAATTCCTCTGCATTGGTTTAATAAAGTCATTCTTTTTCTGAGATAAAATAAAATTAAAAAAAAAAAACAACACCACAACAACAACAAAAAAACCCACTTAGAAATACAACCCATTTGCTAATTGAATTCCTGATAAATTTCTTTTAAAACAATACCAAGTTTTGATCCAATTTAAGTAAGTCTAAAAAAAGGGAGGGGTGTAAAGCTGATAGAAACAGTTTGCAACTTTTCTGGGAGTATTGTCTCTTTAACTATTACTACTCTCCTTTCCTGATGGAGGAAAGAAAGGTTCAAAAGACCAGCCCTATTCACAAGGCAGTCAGTTTGATTTTTATAGTTTCTCCATGGATTTTATTAATCATTCTACACATGCAAGAAGCAAGAAGTACGACTATAGTTACAAATCTATATAATCTTAAAATAGCGAATATATTCAGATTTTTGAAAACAATGGTTTTTAAGCCAGTCAAAAAGCATGTTTACTTCAAATACAAGGAAACACATACTTGCAAAAGATCTGGCACACACTGGCATTCTTCCTGGAACATGTAAATCTAAAGCATGTGGCAAAGAAGATATTTGGCTATCCTGATGCTTATGCCATTAGAACTGACCTTGAAGAAATATCAAAACCACAGTTCAAAGGATGTTTGAAAGCTGCAATATTTGGGGAAAAAAATGATTGTTATCTAATTAAACACAGGAAAATTATTCTAACCAAGCTTGATTTGGGGTAAACTGCTCATTTTGATTGGTATTGAAAAGGCAGGAAATAAATATTTTCTGCAAAGGATAAATTAATTTTTAGAGTTCAAAAGCTGGTAGGCTGCTAGGGAAAAGGATAGAGAGAGTTTAAAAAGGGGAAAAGGAAAGTTATTAATTCTATAGATTCATTCTATAAAGACTATCTTCTTGTAGGGAATTGGACCATTATATTTGAGTTCCCCTATAATGCAGTCATGATCCTTTAGGTTCCTGCTGTGAGCGTTTTGAAATGTTACCCTTGACAATGCTAATAAAAAGGTCAGTTCTATTTCTGCATTGTTGTGCCTCTGTGCACTGCAGGTATTTTCATTGTGAAAGTAAATATCTTGGTAGTAATCTTTGCATGGGTTCTGATTCCCTTAACCTTTAATGGAACATGACTTCAGATTGAGAACAATGATTTGCTCTTTACAGATTTTGCTAACTTAATCAAAATAACAAAAATGAATCTGGACTACGGTATGAATAATATTAGGTCCACGCAAGCTACCATGAAATCTTTCCATCCACTAGGACACAAACCACAAAATAATTAGGTTGTAGCATAATGGCAAAATTTAAAGAAGGAAGACCAGGTACTGAACAATGAATTTTCTGATTTATTCCATTTCAGGATATTTATATTAATCAGGGACAAATCAGACCTTAGTAATATTGAAAATCCTCAGTCTTGTCTCTGAATATTATAATGTTAAATGTGAGAGAACTGTTTCTTCAACCATACAGCAGCCCGCCTATTCATAGCAAGACAAGTTTTAGGAACTAATTCTGTCTGTAAGCTATGATCAGAGATATCTAAGACTTATCTGCCTTTGAGGAAGAAGACATTTTTGAAAGGAAAAATATTTTGAAGGCTTATTTTCAGCAGATCAAATAGGCTTGTTGTTCAGCTGTTGGCAGTAATTAGTAGAGTTCTTTGATTACAAGTACTAGTTAGATGGAGATTTTGCATGAATTATTCCCATTTCACCTACAATTAATATTTTTCTCCAAAAAAAACAATTATGTAAACTAAATCTATATTTTTGTTAGTGGTAATTAGAATTCCATCCAAGAAAACTGACTATTGGAGATTACTGTACTGTGTCTTGGCAGTTTAGTTGTTAAAATTTGTTTCTTTGTTGGTATCTGAGTCTGCTGAACAGAAAAAAGGATTCAGGTCAGTGCAGTATTTAGGCAAAACTTTCAAACCCTGTAAACAAAACTTTCAAGCCGTGTCCCTGATGAAGACCTTGCATCTCTTCAAGGACCTCTGATGAGAGCTGTCTTTCTAATTTGTCTTGTCATAAGGACTGGTACTGTAATGTCAGACTTGCCTTCTTGACATCCAGTATGAATCAATTAGAAACACAAGACACAGTACAGAGAATCTTTTCAACACTCTTTCAGCACGTGTAGATTTGAGAAGCCTACCTAGAAGCAGCACACTTGCAACACATCAAGTTATGTTTCCTCATTCCACACAAAACCTACCTTTTTGTAAACAGGAACAATTGTTTGGAAAGCACACATACTATTATTCTTTCCAAATTTAAATGCAATCCACTTTTACATCTCTAGATAATTCTCTAGACAAGTCTTCAAGACAGTTACACACATTAGACACTGCATATATTAGTAAAGTTCAGCTAGCTACTTCAGCAAGTAATTAGAGTACTTAATATTATTCAAAACAGAATTAGGATAACAAACCACAAATGGATTAAAATGGTAAACATCCAAAAGTCAACACCACTCAGAATGTATACTTATTCATGGTGTCTTTTCTAGCACAGCTAACACACAGTTAAATTAATGTCAGTAGATGCCCCTAGATCAGAAGTGATTAAACCATCTAATTGCTGCAGATAGCAAATTGCTGCAGATAGCAAAGTTTTTCAGGACAGATATAATTTATAAAATAGATGGAGTGCTCTCTTCCCCACAAGTTTCTCTACTTTTATCTCTTTTTGTTTGAACACGCCTTGTTTGTGTTCAACTATAAATGATACATGCTTAGTCTTTTTGAGTCATATTCCTTCTTAAAAAATTGTTAAATAGGTAATGCTTATTTCCACTCTCCACACAATCAGATCCTTAACCTAAAATAACAAACAGGAAGATGAGTGCAATGGGTAGTTTTCAAGACAACTGAAACTAACAGAAACCATTAAAAGTTTATTATGAAATAAATAAAATGCCAAAATTAGCTATCCACCATTTTATGGCCTTACTTACTTTGAAGAGCTTTTATAAGTTTATTATTGATTCATTTGTCTGCAAGAACAGAGAAATAAAACTACCTAGCTAGTATGAACATTTTAGCACCACAAAATATAAACCTATGTATCTCATAAGGACTCAGTCTTGTAAAATGTTGACATTTTCATTTCTTTTTCACCATTTGGGTTATCTAATATGAAACAGGAACATGTAAAATGGAAAATGCTTGTAAAATGGGATTTCTAAAATGCTGGTAGACAAGAGGAAAAAGCTCTTATTGAACTCACATTTTACATTACTCTCAAACTGTCAGGGTATGATTTTGGTCGCCTTCAGATATTATAAAAAAACTGGTAAATCAAATAAAATTAATTAATTAAAGATGCACACTTCCATTCTGGGCCCCCTTTTCCTGCCGCTCAAATCAGAACCTGATTATTCGAGGTTCCCAGTGAAATGTGAGGAATTAAAGAAGCGGGATTGTTACTGGAAGGAGTGTGAGCTTTGTGTTGGATCAGGTGACAGATACATGAGTTTGCAGGCAGATGCATCTCATTCTATAAATCCAAATAGATCATATGGTAAAGAGAGGCCTGTTTCAGGTTACCATGCTTAGCATACAGATCCACCAGGCAAAGTGGGATATTAAAGTTGCACAAAATGCGATCTTTTATATTTAGCGTACATAAAATATCTTATATATTATATACATTGGTGATGAAATCAAAGGGAAAATGGAAGCCCTGGTCACCAAGGACTTGGAGAAGGCTGAGGTACTCAATGACTTTTTTGCCCTAGTCTCCACCAGCAAGTGCTCCAGATGCATTGCCCAGGTTGCAGAAGGCAAGGGCAGACACTGGGAGAGTCGAGAATCCCCTGCTGTAGGAGAAGACCAGGGCTGAGAACATCTAAGGAACCTGAAGGGGCACAAGGTCATGGCACATGATGAGATGCATCTGCAGGTCTTGAGGTGACTAGCAGAGAACGTGAAAGCCAAGCCACTTTCAATCACATCTGAGAAGTCAGGGAACTTTAGCAAAGTTCCCACTGACTGGAAAAGGGGATATGTTACCCCTATTTTTGAAAAGGGAGGAAAAAAAAAGACCCAGGGAATTGCAGGCCCGTCAGTCTCACCATGATTCCCAGCAAGGTCATGGAGCAGATCTTCCTGGAAACTATTCAAAGGCACATTTGGAAAATAAGGTGATTTGGTGACAGCCAGCACAACTTCTCAAAGGGTATATTGTGTCTGACAAATCTGCTGTCCTTTTACAATGGGGTTACAGCATTTGTGGATGAGGAAAGAACAAGTGATATCCTCCAGCTGGACTCAAGCCAACAGCCCAGAAAGGCAACCATATCCTGGGCATCAAAAGCAATATGGCCAGCAGGCCAAGGGCAGGGATTCTCCAAAGCAGAGTTGCATTACAGCCCATATGCCTTATACAAAAATAAACAAACAAACAAACAAATAAATAAATAAATAAATAAAGTTACAGAAATGTAACAAGGTACTCCTTAACAATAATTCATAGCAAGCAATGTACTCTTCTTGGCAAGCGTTGCTGAGTGGAATGCCATGGCTCTACAGATCTCTTTATTAAGGTGTAACAAACTGTGAAAGTCAATTTTGGAACAGCAACTGTAACTGCAACAATACAGTGTTGCTGCTAAAAGACTTGGATGAATGTGAATGTAAGTACATGTCAGTGGCCAGGAGCAGACAAAAAGCAATTTAAGAATAAAAACAGTCATAAAATATTCAAGGAGGACAGAGGATTAGCACTGAAAGCAAGTAGCATTAATTATGACTTCTAAAGCAGAAAAAATTGCTGATAGACCAAATGTCAATTAATAGTAATTGCTCTGAGCCAGATTTTAAACATATTACATGAAAACAGTAATTGTATAAGTTATACAGTAAGAGATGACACAAAGTTGATATCAAAGGTTAATTTCACTATTGCCTACAGACTTTGAAAAAAAGTCCAGGAATATTGAGGCCAGCAACGGGTGATTTTTGTCAAGATAGATAAAGATAATGGGACAAACATTTTCAGAAATAAAAATATTCAAAGATTATTCATGAAATTGTGGCTACCATCAGGCTGACAGATAGAACAGCATTCTTCTGACACAGTCACACCAAAATATTCAGGCATCTCAAATAAAGCAGGTTCTTTTAGACACTTGAAATAAATTTAAATTTGTCCCTCAGAATATCTGAAGATGCTAATTAATGCGCAATATGATCAGATGTCTAAGTCAAGAAAAATGCATTTTTTACTCTGATAAAAATGTATAGAAATCAAGAGCAGTTTACAAGGAAACTAAAGAATCATTCAGAGAGCTACAGCATATGGATTCGAAGAACTCACCCTTAACATGGTTTTCTGATATTATTATATATCACAACAGTTGTAAATCGTGTTCTGAACAAGAAGATCTAAAACTTACATTAGGGAAGATAAGCAAGCATATTTTATTTTTTTGTCTTTTTAACTTATGTTTTAACATAAGTGGTGTCAAGAATATACCTTTCCTGACTGACATTACTACTCATTTCATTTTAAGAAGAAAACTACTTAAACACAACCACAGTGTTGTTTGCTACATAGGAAGTGTGAAGAAGATATATATAATTGCGGGTAATAAAATAGGTCTTGGAAGTAAAAGCTCAACTAACATAAAAGCAATGAACAAAAATAGTAGATCATCCCAAAACAAAATTAAATGATAATTTCTTCAAATCCAAACACAACATATCCTTAGAAGACAAGTAATGTGTAAATTAAGTGAATCTACCTGTTTTGGCTGTAACATGCAATCATGTAGGGACATCAACATGAAAATAATATCAATTCTATAAAATAGAATATTAATAGTTGATATCAGTTTCGCTTAAAAAAATATCAAAGACCAGAATCTGCATCTTCAATTCAAATTTTACTTTTGCCACTGGAATGTAGATTTGAAAGCTGAAAATCCTCCAGAAGAATAGATGATTAAAAACCTCTAAAACAAAATACTTGAGAAAATTTGTGCATATAAATCTAAAGAATTAAGAACTTTCCCAGACAACTTCACGTCATTCTGTAATTCAAAGAAAACAAAATCATAAGAAGATTAAAAACAGCTAAAACAAATCATCTTCTGTGACAGGTGTTGGATAATACTGAAGTGTTGGAATTTTTAGGCAGAGTGACTTGAGCAGCATTAATAACGACAAAGGTCATTCAAGGGCATTACAGTTTTCCTTCTGCCCTTGTTACTTCTGGTGTTCTGGGAAAAAAGCCATTTGTATGTTTTTCTGCAATTAGTTAATAGGATATACAGATTTTTCTACTTGCAGCTCATTAAGTTTACCATGACTTTAACTTTTTCAGCAGTGCTAATCCAGAATTTAATATGAAGAAATTGATTTTTTAGTTAGCACAAGTTTGTTAAACTAAGGGGAGTCATTATCTCTTTCCCCTTCTGTATCTATTAAAAAGTCAAGATGTGTTTCTAAATAGAGTGTGAACTACACAGAAAGCATCAACATCATGCTCAAGCAGTGACAGGTAATGTGGAAAGAGATCCATTCATTTTGACATCAAGTTTTAAATCTCAACTAGTCTTGGCAGGTTCCTTCTGTAGGCCACTGAAAGAAGCAGACACTTCCAGTGTGATTGACACCACAGTGTAAGTCACTTCTCTCTGGTCTCCATAGACCACAGGAGACATTCTCTGAAAGCATCTATTAGTTTTCACTGGCTTCAAACGCAACTAGGGTGACAAGTACAGACTTAAACATAATCCTTCACATATTTAAGGCTGGCTGAGGTATAGCTCTGCACTGCTAGCACTAAAGCCCTCTAAATATTATGATTGGAATTGGCTGGATTAATGGGTATTTGAAGCTGTCTCAACACAAATACAGAAATCCAGATCAAGTCTAATTGAACAAAAACTTCAGACTGTGCAGATTTTAAGTCTAAATATATTTCCAGCTTATGCATTTTTCATTCATTTATTTTGTATTTGAGCTGGAATGTTATCAGTTCTTTTTTCCCATAAATCCAAGTATAAGCACAGGAGACTACCATGTCTTAACATCTTCTGCTCTTTGTAATGGCACTCTGTTTTCAACTACATTTTAGCCTCATGCCTGCTAGAAAGTATTCAGCAAAATAATTAGTATTAGTTATGAAAGGTTTATTACTCCTCTCTTCTACCCAGGAAAATCTCTATAAGGCATGCACAATTGTTTAATTTGGGTATGTTTTCTCATACTGTAATGTAGCATCACTACAATACAGCAATTTCCTATGGGAGAAAATGAAAAGAACTATCTATTTTCAGTATATAGAGCTTTTAGAAAAATTCTTTTTTTATTGATCAGTACTCAAATATATTTCGCTTCAAAATGAAAAGGAAAAATAATTATTTCTTTATATATTATATAGAGCATAAACAGGAGAACATGCTTCACTCTTTCCACATCCAATGCAGAGAATCATCTGGACTACTTACCAGTGGCCTTGTTTTTGTCTTTGGGTTTATGCAGCACAATACAGAACTCTATGTAGAATACATCACAAGTTGATGAAATTTACTAGCAGTGATTAGTATGGAAAATAACAAAGCATTAATGCCCTGCACTGACCTTTTGCTTCTGCATGAGTGAAACAATGGACAGAGAGAACATGATATGAGTTATATCTGTACATTAAAGAACAACATCTTGTGCCCATGCAAATCTTGATGAGAATTCAGTGAATACAATTTAGAGGGAACCTCACAGTAGTAGAAGGCCTGGTGAGAGGTTGCCATCATAGTACAAACTTTGATGATAGATAGATAAATAGATAGACAGATAGATAAATAGACAGACAGATAGATAGATAGATAGATAGATAGATAGATAGATAGATAGATAGATAGATAGATGGATAGATAGATAGATAGAAAAACTGAGAAGAAACAGCTAATGGAATTTACTTCATAAATTGAAGTGCATCATCACAGTGTTCAGCCACACTCTTTCTGAAATAGGAAATGTTCTGGAACAGCTGCTTTTTCTAATTTACTAAATATCTCATTAACTCTAGATTATATGTTTGTACACACTGTTTTTCATGAATTATCACAATTTCACTTTTGATGCTTTGCTATTGGAGGGCAAAGAAGGAGCTCCCATTGCTGCAATGTTAAAAGCCAAAAAAAAAGTGAAAATGCCATAAGCAGCTCTAAGTACATTTTTTCCCCTGCATTTTAGCTGTTCCCTCTGACTTGTTCTTTCTCTTTTGCTTTTGAAATGTAAAATAATGTAATTACATTCATGTCACAGGAGCTATACCAGAATTGGTGATATATGATGTGTTTTACCAGCTCTGCAATACCCATTTATTAGCAGTCTTTAACTTTACAAATCACCCTGTATTTAAATAGATGATTTAAGAACACTTACTTAGGTTTATTTACCCAACAAATTGCTTGTGGACTTAATAAGAAATTCAAGCAGTTTCCCTGGGGTTTCCAGCTGGGAACTTGTTTTCTTCTATCGTCCCTGAAACAGAGAAAAAAAATGTTTCTCGAAGCTCAGAGGTATCAACACATCCATTCTCAATTCCACAATGTAACTTACTCAATAAAATATCATTAGGAGTGGTGCAGTGGCCCTGACTGTTCCAGCACTGCACAAGGAAGGAAGGATCACGTACGTGCAGGACCAGCACAGCCCTCAGGCCAGTGCTGCAGAGCATTTGGCTGCAGGATTTAACAGAGGAGCCTGTGGCAGCTCCTACTTCATTC
Source organism: Hylia prasina (assembly GCA_013397195.1). NCBI lineage: Eukaryota > Metazoa > Chordata > Aves > Passeriformes > Sylviidae > Hylia > Hylia prasina. The sequence continues at coordinate 445,395 of VYXD01005111.1, forward strand.
TGGCAGTTCCACTCCCTGACTGGCCTGTGCAGCTGCAAGCCTTACACAAACATCTCCTGACTGACAGCAGAAATTATGACTAGAGCTCTCTCCATGTAGGAAAACAAGGAGTAGCTCAAAGGATCCAGAGGGGAGGTTGTGTTCTATGGATGGGGTCTGCACGGTGTGCTGCACAGGGGCTGAAGAGCCATTCAGTGCTAAACCACCTAAAAGGATGTAAAGATTACCTACACTCCTCTCTTCTTGTAGTGCTGACTCTGAGAAATATCTTTTTATTGATAACTTACACAGCATCACTGGCTTTCTTATTGGGCTTATCGTGGGATGGTGAGTATCTCCAGGTACAAACCATTTATCTTGACCTGAAGATATCCATCATCTCCATATGAGAAACTTACTTTGCTAATGCAAAAGCTAAAATTATTACAGATGCCTCATTTGCTAATTAAATGTCCACTGTAAAATTTCACCTTGAAATAAATGAAAATTCATTAAATTGAGGGGATCAAGACCAGAATTGAATACAATTTTTTTTGTCTGTATTTTAAGAATCAAATAAAAAACATGTAAGAGTAAGACCAAGAACCAAAAGAAATAAAGATGACATACCTAGTCCCCCTATAACTCCAATTTTAACCCCAAGTTTATTTAAATCAGTGGGCTCAAATACAAGTCTTCAAAGTTTATCTTTACTTTGAATGAAAAAAGCACAAAAAAAGCATTCAAGTAAAGGACAAGATATAACCTTCCTGATTATTTTCATGTGCAAATCCTTGAGAAGGGAAGGCCTCTAAACCCATATCCATAAATTTGAAAGCTACATCCATAAAATCAAAAAATTGCATTTTTCATCTTCAAAGGGCCTAATTAGCATAATCAGTCCTAATTAGCATAATTAGTGAATGCAATAATTTATAGGTGGAAAAAACACTTGTCATCCTCCCCCAGTTTGACAGGGAGCAAGCAAGGAGTAATAAGATCCCCACAGAAAGTTTCTACTGCCAGTTTTATTTTTTAAGCGTTCAGTGCAATTTTGCTTGTTGAGACCTTTAAAGAACAACAGAACACAGTGAAAGTGGTCCACAGAAATGCTTTCAAATTTATTTTTGTTAGAGGTAGTGTGTCCTTTTAGTAACCTGTGTTAGAAGAGTGCACGATCTGGAGATCTGCTTTGTTTTTCCTTTCGCCTGTTTGCATAGTGTGCAGAGTATCCCTTAGCAGAAGAAAGACTTGCCATTAGTTTTACAACTGAAACAAGGGATATATTCCTGATGAAAGACAACCATTACAAAGCAAAAATCATGAAGGGCAGGGTGGGATGACTGAAGTAAGCCTCCTGCTGTCTCCCTTTTCTAACCTGCTAAGGGATACTTCTAGCTGAGGCTGGATGTACTTTAAATGCAAAGAACCATGCAGGGGAAAGACCAGGAAAGTTCATCTTTTCTGTTGAAAGGAGTAATACAATTGTAACTAGCTGCTTTTACTGGCTCAGTGCCCAGCATGATTAATGATGCTTTCAAAATGGTTTTAGAGGACCACTTAAACTTGCTCTTATGAATTTTAAGCCTGTCAGTTTTCCAGTGCTTGGCCTGTTTATTTGACTGCCCCGTTGCTCAGAGCAAACCATCAGGCGAAGACAGAGGAATTTTCAATTTATTAGTCTATATGCTGTTAGATGGAAAACATTCTGCAAAAACTCATCGAGATAGGAAACTTGGACTGGGAAATTAGTGTCAGTAGTGATAAAATAGGTTTTATTTGGTGTCTGATTATTAGCTATGTTGATCAACATGATTCTGCCGTACACAGTCTGTGAGCGAAACTTCCTTGCTTTCCTCATGCACTGGCAGAACTGGAAACTGTGGAAAGGCGAGTCAACCAGGAATTAAGTCATTGCATGTGCTTATGTTTCAGTGTGAATTGATCCATGCTTTTACAAAAACAGACTGTAGTACTTAATTCAGGTTCTTTTGTAACTGATGTAGTGCACAGTATTGACAGTTGCTACAATAATTACCATTTGAAATAAGGCAAAGTTGTTTGAAATTATTAATTCTTCACATGAAAAGGAGGCAGATAAAAGAATACTATGCGTTTTAATTTACATCTTTTAAAAGACAATTTTCCCTGTGCCTAGGACATTAGCAGCAGAGGAACTTTACACTTCCACATCTATCCAGCTTTGCCCAATGTTCAGAATACTGATTAGAACACTGTTGGAAGCCCCAGAGGGAAATACTTTTTTTTTTTTTTTT
>VYXD01005111.1:450004-474383 GCA_013397195.1 Hylia prasina
AAAAAAGGTGTATATATATGAAAGATATGAAAAAGTAATTTTAATGTGGGAGATAAAGTGGTAAAATCAATTATTTTCAGCTACACAAAATCATTCCTAGTCTTATCTTTATTTATGTGATGCATACGTTTCTTTCAGTGAAAACAGGCAATATAATCTTCATTACAAAGAGTATTTCTGAGGATAAAATAGTAGCAAAACTTCTTAAAACAATGAACATGAAGAAGAAGTTCATGACACGGCTCTGTATAAACATTTAGAAGGACTTTCAGTATTCCCTTCCTTTAGAGAAGATGCAAGATGCACTGGGTTTATGGCAAGGTTTTGGTAGTGGGGCATCTGCAGGGATGGCATCTGTGAAGAGACAGCAGGAGATGCACAAATATCTTTCAGCCAACTCAACATCCTTCCAGTGATGTTGGTGGCACCGCTGTGACAACATATTTAAGAAAGGGTAAAAACTGCTGTGCAGGAGCTGGGATAACAGGAGTGAGAAACTGTGAGAGGAACACCCTGCAGACACCAAGGTCAGTGGAGAAGGAGAGGCAGCAGATGCTGGACCTGAGATTCCCCTGCAGCCCACGCTGCAGATCACAGTGAGGCAGCTGTAGCCTAGCAGCCCAGGGAAGTCCAAGATGGAGCAGAGATCCACCTGCATCTCCAGGAAAACCCCATGCCAGAGAACATTGATGTACCTGAAGAAAGCTGCAGTCTGTGAGGAGAAGCCTACAAAAGTGGAGTAAAGTTGAAGCTTGGGAAAAAGGAAAGGCAAAGGGAAGATATTCTTAGCTTTGTCTTTTATTCCCACTGTCCTACCTAAATTTTAACTGACAATGATTTAAAGATGAAGAGAAGATGTCCTGGCAGCCACTGTAATATTACTGCAAATATCACAATACCAAATGTTTTCTAAATCTCAGACATCAGGCCAAAATAGTATATTCCTTATTCAGAATGGCTATGGGGCTTTGGGTTTTTTTCTAATTATTGCTTACAAAAACAACAGAATTCACTATCATTCTGTCAAAATGCCAGATATTACCTAGTTTGCCAGTTCTTAACATAAATTTGCCAGATTTTTTTCCTTATCGGAAGAAAATAGTCATTATGAGGTATAGGGTAGACTGAGGGTTGGTATAAAAATACTAAAAGAAGGAAAAACAAAACAAAAAACAAAAAGCAAAAAACAAAACAAAACAAACAAACAAACAAAAAAACCCACACACCTAAGGCATTTAAAAACTGTTCCTGTCATAAATTTGGCATGTGCCTTTGCATCTTTCTTCCCTGCGGGTCATTCTGTTTCCACTGTGGTGAGAGATTCAATTTTCCTCCTTGTTTGCTTTATAAAAATAATTATTTTTTCTTTTATTTCTCTAACATGAAGTAGCATATTGTAACAAACAAGATAACAAGTGGCATTGTGTAACATGGTGACAAGACGACCATATTTTTTAACACAGATTTCAAAATTTAGGAAAAAGCAAGGCAAGTACTTTGGACAGAAAATTCCTGCTAATTTCACAAAAGCCCTAGTACATCAGCGGGTCTGGCCTCTTTAATGAGTATAATTTAGCACTCTTTGTTCAGTTGTGCTGTTATTTTTCAATTTTAAACTCTGGTACTTTATTGTGACTACTTTTACATTAAATAGACAGAAATTTTCAGATGGATTATCAACATATGTTGCACAATTGCATTTAAACTAACGAAGTGTAGTACACTACAATTTTAATTCCATTTAATTAAAATGCTTTTCTTACTAATCCATGTCCATCTGGACCAAAAAAAATGTTTCTGACCCTGATAATAGTCAGAATCCAAGATGTAAAACTGTGAGTCAGGCAATTTGCTGCACAGAGAAAACATGCATGTAGTATATACAGAATTTCTAATACATTTGATGTTAAGCATGAAGAATTAATAGCTTCAAATTACAAATCTCTTTTCATGTACCAACTTGCCAAAGTCTTGGTTGCTTTTTTACCCATTAAAAAGAAATATATTCAGGCTCCAGAAAAAGGAAAAGCCCCAGATTCCAAGCAGGTATACAGTAGTCCAGGACTTGCATCTGAAAAGATTTAAGTTATTTAATCTTAAAGAAAGACAATACAAATAATAATATTTTTTGTAAAATCTTGTTAAGCGGTTCTATCAGATTTCATACACCAATTTATGCAAAACACAAGGAGCTCCAATTTTGATACACTGAGGAAATATAAAGCAGTAACATGTGGAGGCTTGTGTCCTATACTGACAGCACTGGACAAGGTATCACAGAACATATTAGTGACAAGCTGACATTATTAGACTACCAGTTCAATAACATCATGAGGATTCAACATCATTCAATCAAAATATTTTACAGCTGTCAATGCAAAGATAAACGACAAGTAGGATAACTCCTAGTTTACCTTTTACTAAGCAGGATACCATCCCTATAGATACATTCCAGAGCCACAATTAACTGACTTGATCACATTATGATCCTTTACTCTCTGGGGCCATTGATCCATCAGATCATGTTTAACAACAGAAAGCACATGAGGTCTCCCCCTCCAGCTTATACATTATCATCACATTGGATAGGGGAAAGAAGCTCTGACAGATGAGTGAACACCAGTGATGAAACTCTCTATTCTCCCTTAGCTCCAATTTTATGTAACAAATGTGGCTTCTCCTGGCTCCATAATTTTAGAATATCAATATGTTAGATTTTATTTTTGTTTTCCCAAACACCTATTAGTTTCTGTAACATAATGCTCTTTGCATCCAGAAATGGAGAAAAAAAGAGATGATGTCAACCAAACATGGTTTAATCCCAGTACAAGACTATTTTTTTTTTAAGAAAGATATCTAACTAGAAGTAGTTATTTTTTTCCCCTTTAAATTGTTCCACATTACACAGTCTTAAGCTTTAAATAATTTTAATAAGACATTCCTTCAAAATTTGGACGCTCTGCTGGATGATGTAAGTCACATATATCAGTTTCCCCACCCTTAAACGCTCCTGCTTCCCTGGCTGCTGTCAGTGCCCAGCAGAGGGCATTTTAGCACTGAGCTATATGAATACAAAATGAGACGGAAATTTCTATCCCAGCAGTTTGCACACGTTGTAGAAGTACAAGTTTGAGAAGATTAATAAATATTTGAGTACAAACTGCAGTGTTTTCCACACAAATATCAGATCCCTAATATTTAAATAAACTGCCACATGACATTTATTTTATTAAGAGCTATGTTTTCAAACTTGCACTTGTTTATACTTGTTTATACTGCATACACTGAAGTACTGTAAAACTGACATTTAGACAGTTAAATACTTACAGTTAAACTTCATGTAAAATACACTTACAAAGCAGGGAGAACAAGCTGCACAGAAGTCAACGGCTGAAAATTTTCATTTTAGAGAGCAAAATACTAATTGCAGGAATATTACTATTGAGCAACATATTTAATTACATTATATAAATAAACTCACAGTTTAAGTATCAAGTTAAAACTAGCTTTATGAATTGGCTGATTAAAACCACATCGTAAGTTTCTAACACAGTTCTTCAATAAAACTTTTTGACTTTCAGATGTGGTTCTTCGAAATCACCTGAAAATCTGAATTGAATATTACAATGTTTAATTGCCAAGTTCCTACAAGTCAGCGCAAATTGGAATGAATGCTAAAAGTGCAGCCTGACTAGACGGTTTCAAAAGGTGCACACACAGATCTGTTTGCCTAAGGACATGCTCAGTTACAGCAGCTGGGCTTTTCAGGCATAGATATTCATGTCTTGGTTTCAGCTGATACTTCTACTTATGGTGCTCAGGGAACTTCATACAGCCTGGTTGGGGTCTCAGGCTACAGCCTCAGCAGACAACCACAACCGTGCCCTGATTAACATCTCCCTAAGGTTACAGAGCTTCAGTTTGTAAGGCTGAGTGACAGAGCCTCCACTGCAGATTCCACAAGCTCAGACTGATGACAAAGGAGGGATGTAGTACTAATGTGACTCACATGCTCTCAGTGTCCAAAAATGTTGTCTTCTAGGCCACTGGACAAGGTTTGGGCACGGCAGAAGGGATCCATTGCATCTCTTCTTCAGCCTTCTTAAGATGTGGAAATGATAATATGATCTACATCTCCAAGACTGTCACCTTCTCCGCCATGACAAGCCTCCCTGTCAGAAGCACGTATTCAGGATCATTCACAGTTTAAGCACTGGTACTGAACACAAATTCCCACACACAAAGTATTACTTGAGGAAGAACAGAATTCAGACTGCAAACCTTTGTAGTTACAATAAAACTGCCAGGTTTTCCCGCCACTCCCCATCTATTTTTTGGAAATGACAAAGTATTTCAAGTTTCAATCATAGCAGTAATTTAAACAGTTATTTAATATCAGATGTGCAGTGCTGATATTAAAAGGGTAAAAGGCTCTGGAACCAAAAGGACTGCGTGCTGGCTACAGTCCTTGGTTGCACTGCTGACTGGCAATTATTTGGGGAGCTGAAAGAAGCTATACAAAACAAGAAAAGTTTGTGACCTTGATGAGGTTCTTTACAGAAACGTGCAGTTTTCCAGTCTACATATTTCCAAAGAGTTTACCACTAAGAACCTGAAAAACCTGCTCTCATGTAAATCTGTCATAAAATAATACCACTTTTGGCAAGGCACACTCCTGGGGGAAATTCCCAGTCAAATGAGCAGAGTGATAATGATCTAGTGAAAAGAAAATTACAATAATGACAGAAAAAAAAAAAAAAAAAAGGCTACTCAAAGGCATACATGCCTAATTTTGGGGGAGAGGTGAAGAAAGGAGGGGAACCCCCCACAAACTCACCAAAAAATCCATCAGGTTTTTCTCCCACTGTGATCTGATTAAATGAGAAACCTGCTTAGGGTTACCTCCAAACTTCACCTAAATATTTGCAAACATTTTCAAAGCTATGCTTACACCATACCCCTAAATCAGTAGCACAGGAGCTCTTAGTCACTTCAAGTGACCAAGTTCAAAGCACTGGATGGAATACTGGTTTTCTGGAATTAAATCCTAGAAAAGTGGTTATGGATGGTAAAAGATCTCTCAGGTGTAAGTGCATCTCACATCTGATGCAGCTTAATTCCTGCCTGCCAGTGAGGACTGCCTCACTCTTCTGCCCACACTTGGCTGTTCTTCCTTTAGGTCTGCCAGGGGGTGATCACCACTGTGGCTACCCCTCCCTAGCATGGAGCAGCAGGAAGACACTGTCCCATGAGAGAGGGCAAGCAAGATACAAACACAACCATAGTAGAGAGAGTGTCCTCATCAAGCGGGGCACAGTGCCTGCACAGCACCCCCACACACAGCATGAGCCATCCAGAGAGCACAGGCAGAAGCAGTAGGGTGGAGACAAACCTCAAAAGTAGGACTGAAGTCTGTCCAGAAAGCAACACCGAAGACAATCGATGTTAAACATAGGTTTGAATCCATCCAGGAGACAAGATCACAACCTACAACACAGCTCACAGAAGAGGTTTCCCAGGCATGAGCTTAAGATGAGCCCTGACTAATGGGCTGCAGCTATGGGTGAAGGTCCCAGGTGGTCAGGGCAGTTAAAGTACATTACTTCTCTCAAGGAACTGCCATTTACATCATGGAAAAATAAGGTACTAAGGAAGGCTGCACTATCACCAGGAACATTTGAAGATATAATGACAGGTTACTTGAGTCTAGTCTCTTCAGTGTTTGCACCAAATACACTTCTGACTTTAAATTAAAATATCATTAAGATAACTAAATTGATGAGCTTATCCAAGTCTTCCATTGTGGAAAACAGTAGCTAGTATTGATACCTTGACTTCCTCCCACTCAGGCTTTAGGCAATGATATTTTAGGGGCATAATGGCAATATGCACTGATTTATATCCTCCTATCTGCTGACAGATCTTGCCAACTGGAATTGTGCACTAGTGTCTCACGTCAGCAGTCAGAAAACATGATGAGGCATTTAGAGCTGACCTTTATCCCATGGTTAGTAAAAGAATAACAGATGCCTGCTTTGTTAAACCTGAAGAATATGAGACTGAGAGGATCTGAGTAACTGCCATAAAGTCAGGAGTTCAAAACAATACAGGCAGAGGACTTCATGGCATAAAGCTCTTATGGGAGAGTGAATAAATGTGTCTGCCCATGTGTGTTGAAGGGAAGAGAAGTTTTTCTAAATTAAGAAGGGAACAGTAACATTTTTTAGAAAGTCAGGGTAAAGGTAGAAGAATCGAGGTGTTTGCAAAATCATATCCAGGCTAATGAACTGGAATTCACTGCTTCTTAATTTTCAGCCAAACAACTTTAGGAAGGAGACTGGATTCCATGAATCACCAAGAAAAAAAATTAGTCAAAACAATTTCCGCAGGGACGAAAAAGGAGATATAAAGGGTTGAGGTCTGTCATAGGCACAACATAAAAGGACTTCTGAAAATGGTGACAACTATTCCAAGTTGGATGGCTACTTCTTTCCAGGTAATGGATAGGGCATGTTTTTGAAGAGCATTCACAGTAATCTGTATCCTGGCTATAGCAGGCTAAGCCAGGAAGGGATACAAGAATTTAATCAAAGATCCGTTTTCTTACTTCTTTTCCTCCAGCATTTTACCATACACAGGGAGAAGGACTGAAATTTGAGAATAAAGCAAGCAGGCACTTTGTGTCCCTGCTGGAGTCTGGCACCTACCCAGCTGCTGAGTCTTTAACTACTGCACAGGCATCCAAAGGGTCATCCTTCTGTGGGGCCAGAAGGATGCTACAAGTCCTACCAAACCCACCTGATGCATTTCAGGATAGATTTGTTACTATTGCTAGTGTAAATGCTTTACTACCAGTTCTGCCAGCAGGCATCTGCCTTCCCTGGAAATTTGGATCATCACAAGGCTCTAGTCCTGGATAGAGATTTTATCAAAACCTGTGTGTACCAAAGTACAGGGACTGGACAGGTATCTAGCCACAGTGCATGTCCTCAGGGAAATCAGACCATCATTTCCTGTGAGAAATCCAGCACAGAGTCCAAATGATACCACTTTCTTTACCTACATCTGGATGGAAAAGATTGAGTTACTGCCCTTTAGAACACATCTGCATTTTGTTCCAAAAGTCTCATAGCTCACAGCTCTAATAACATATCAGGTCTCTTCACAGACTACCTACTGCTAGTCAGAGTCATCCTTCCTGGCTTTGTAATTACAGACTGTGGGAGGACTTGGACTTCATAGCAGCCTTCAGAGTGCTTTGGTGTGAGAGGAGAGGTACATCTTCCCATCAGCTCAAAGGTCAGGGGATGTGAGGAAGTTGTACACCAAGTTCTTGCTTTGACTATATATAAGAGAAGGAAAGCAGCCATTAGGGACATGGGGCAAAAATAATTGGAGCTGGAGATATTAGATTCAGCAATGCATGTGGCTGCCTGACCCTGCAAGGAGTGTTGGGAGATGTGGGATGACCTCTGGGCTGTAAGGGCACTTTAGTACAGCTGTGCATTGAAATCGTTTGGGAACTGAACTGCAGGAGATATTTAATTGTTATGTAAAATGTATCTAACAAACCAAAACACTTAAAATCATCCAAAATGTCAATAATAAGGTGTAAAGTCTGTGCAGCTAAGAGGGTGCATTTAGATAAATCAATGCTAAGGAATAAATGATAAAGGTTTCTTACCACAAGGTTCTAAACTCTAACACTTTCAGCAGAGAATGAAGTCACCATCTATTTCATGACCAAACTCAAACCATAATATTTTGATCTACCAACATTTTTTCTACCATACCACAGAGACAAAGGAGCAAAGCAAAAGATGAACATCTACTCCTTGTTTGTTTCAGGGTAATACAGAAATTGAAAAATTAAAACTAGTAAGTCTGAAGACATTACAGTAATAGAGGTCATAAGTAAACAATCTAAAAAAGTCTTGCATTTCTTAAATGAGTCAGATTTCTTGGCAGCCTACCATGTGAGTGGTGAGGCCCGCGACTGTTTACCTCATAAGATAGCAAGCAGATAAGACTGTGTAAGTGATGATTAAAGATTTAAAATGTCCAAGATGAGATGGGAACAAGGGAGAGCCAAAAGTAGCCAGTCTCAGTTTAAAGAAAATAGTAGCCAGTCTCAGTTTAAAGCAAATAGCCTATGCACAGACTGAATACACAGCGGTTCAAGGACTGAGAGTGTCACCAAACTGGCAGTGATACTTCAGTTCTGCACAAATGCAGAGAAGTCTAGTTGGAATCTAGTTGGAATCTCTATCTCAGTGCTATATTAAACATAGCATTGAGACACCAAAGAAAACAGAAAATGTTAAGCCTATAAACCAAGAGCAGCAAAATCATGCCAGCACAGCAGCAATTTCATGTACAATTATTGTAGCATATTACAGGTTTGGTAGCTGAATCAGCAGAGCCTTCAGAATGGAAACCTGAATAAGGCTTATTTGCTATCCCACATCCCTTATTTTCTAGAACTACAAAAATCTGTTAGTGAAGACATCTGAAAGAGATGTTGTTAGACACAGGGTTTTGATTCACCATGTGCTTCAATTTTATGGGTCTAAGTTTTTGGTTTTCCATGGTAAATATCACAAGAGCCATACACTAAGAAAAATTCTTTTTTTGTTGTGCTGGCCTACTGAATCATCTAATGATTCTCCTGAATCATCTGATGTTTTTCAGAAAATGAGAAAAACATGTATTTTTCTGATAAGTGGTATCAACTTCCATGGAAAAATCACATCGTTCATATCCCAAGAAGGTACGACATCCACCATATTTACATAGCTTTTGTAATACTCCAAAACTATTTACAAATGTCCATTAAAAATATCTAACAAATACTGTAATTTCTTTTTATAAAGACCAGAGAATGTTTACCAGCACCAGAGAATTTTCTCCTCAATACACTATTATTTGTTCATAGACTTTCTTTGACTAAGCCAAAGAATACATGTTCATAATTAATATGAAATTGCTTGGGATTTAATATAAAAAGAAATCAATCAGAATCCATCAGAAACAGAATCTGAAGATTCATTGCTGAAATAAAGTAAATAAAGCAAATAAAAATCTCTACAACAAAACACCAGAAATGTAAAAAAACCCCATGAATTTAGCTTTAGCTAAGTAGCTTCAGATGTTATGGTTTTATGTCCATTCCAATAGAAATAACCTTTCATTTCAGCTGATACATGTAAGGCTCAAATGAACAAGGTTCCCTAAGACAGCAGTAGAACCAGTCATGTTCCTCATTTATCTTGGCCAAGGGTCATCTTTTATATTTCCTTGTGTCAAAAAATTTCCTTCTACCTGCTATGAATTGTTGTCTGTATTCACCTGTTACATTTTTCTGTTGGTGATCACTGGTTTGATACATGCTGATCAAGCTGGTTCACATTCAGGATTATCTCATTTGATTTAAGAAAATTGAGAAAATGCCAGCCACTGTAAGAAAGGGATTACCTGAAACACTGAATCTAATTTAACAGAATTGTTTGCCCCCTGAATTTCATGGATAATTGTCAAAAATAGCAATGGCACTAAAACTGATTGCAGGCATGACAATTTATATAGTTTTGCCTGGTTTTTATGGCAAAAGAAGAAGCAAACTTCCCACAGTTGGAAAAGCAAACAATTCTTCACAAACAGCCTTCAGTTTTACTTAAGTAATATTTTTTCACTTAATATAAGCCCAAACCAACTTACTTTTCCATGTAATCCATCCTTGGTGTATATTAATCATATTTTCCATTTTGGTTGTTTGTTGGTTTGTGGTTTTGTTTGTTATTTTGCTGGGCTTTTTTATATAGCAAAAAGCAACATAGAATCTGACATAAATCACATGGGTTTAGGATACATTATATGAATTACAAATAATAAAACTATAAAGACATTTTAAGTAAGCTTACTTAGGAGTGCCTAAAAATGAGAGCAAATGATTGTAGTCACTACAAAGACAACACTTCCCCAGGAAAGTGGTGGAATCACCATCCCTACAAGTGTTCACAAGGCACACAGATTTGGCATTTGGGGATATGGTCTAGTGGTGAACACTGTGGTGCCAGGTAAATGACTGGACTTGATGATCTTAGAGGTTTTTTTCAACCTTAGTGAGTCTATGATTTGACCATGAAAGGAGAGCTAACTACCATAGCCTAGTGTCCAGAAGTTGCAAGTAGCAGGCTAAAAATGGAGATACACATAGAAGACAGTTTAGGAAACCTGTACCAAAAGCTTAAATGATTCCTAATGCAGGAAGCACACGCATTTTACCAGTGAAGTTCCCTGTGGTCCTAAGTTATAAGACACTAAAACCAGTATTCTGATGTACAAATCCAGTAACATAGTCCTCAAGTCTTTTGCCTAAATAACCAATAAAATTTCTTTCAATCAAATTTTCCACATCTCTCTGGATTGGTTTCTGCACAGATCCAGACTATTGATCGTCATGGTGTTGTGGTTTAACCCTGGTTAACTGTGATTTTTCACTTGCCACTGTGAAGAAAAATAATTCTACCCCATCCAAAACAGACACACACGGCAGTGCAGGCCTGTAGCTGCTCTTGTGCTAACCCTCGTGGAAATAACCAGTCATGGGCTATTTAACAACCCAGGTCGATGGTTCCACTAAGCCAGTGCAATAGAGTAGCACAACTTCATTTGTGGCATTTCCTGGCACTGTTAACATTTTTGTATGCTTACTTCTGCACTGGTATGTCTGATGCCTTGAGGTCAGACAAAGGCAAGGGCAAAGGAAAGGGCAGAATCGTGCAGCTGTGAGATGGGAAGAGCACTCACTGAAGTGTATTTCAGGTTAGAAACTATATACTTGTGCCTTGCACTCTGGAGTTGTGTAACAGCTACAGACCAAAACAAGTGCTGTACAAACACACCAAAATAAATACTTTCGTTAATGAAAATAAACTACAGTTTGGGTTTATTGTTTTTTAATTTCTAAGGCAATGTCAGTTCAGACTATTTTCTGAAAAATAAAGGTATCCAGACTTTTAAGCCCTTCTCAGCTTAAAAGAGCTTTAAACTTTTAACCTTCTCTCTCCCCAGTGCAATTCTCTCATCTTCCTGAACCTGCATTATGACCCCACAGCACACACACAGCTTCAGACATGCCGCACAAGGAGACTTGAGTTTGACCTACACTCCACTGTGTTCTGTATGTTGCCTTCAGGGCCAGTGCAGCTTTTCTTTTTTTTTTTGTTTGCTTTTAATATGTGATGCATGAAGCAGTTTGAAGAACAGCCTGCAAGCTTCATATAGGAGAAATTCTTAAAACACTTGGTTGTTCACTTTAACCTAGGAATGTCTGAGGGCTTTTTTTTTAGTGTGAAGACTTTAGAAAAATTATTTAGGGACATTGTGTCCATTTACTCTTCAGAATTTTTATAGAAAATGCTACACAAGTAGGCATTTTTAAATTTCAAATGTTAATTGCAGCTGGAATCCGAACAAATTTTATCCTTCATGGGATGAACGCTAGCATGATCAAAGCAGCTCCAGAAGTTGTTTTGTAAATATATGATAAAGGAGATGAGTTAGATCCAGGATTGTTGCCTGTATTGTTGTAGATTTTACAACCAGTCTCTTCTGACAGACATCCCACACATATTTTGCAACAAGGAGACAACCCTTGACTGAAACTGTTTACAGCAATTGTTGAATTGGAGAAATGAGAATAAAAATATTACAGGCAAGTGATACAAAGACATTCAGAAACAGAAGTCTATTTTCCTTACTTCAAAGTAAAAGTAGATATCATCATTCCAAATGTTCTAGATGTAAATGAAACCACTCTTATAGCACAAATTCACCTGGAATAAGAATATCCACCAAAGTTAAAGACCCAGTTGTGAAATTAAGCTAATAGTAGAGAATAAGTGTGATAGAGGAGAAAGGTGATCGCTTGAAAGCAAGAGATCTGCAGGTGTGTAAAGATACTGCTGACTCAGCATTCTGATCCAGTCACACTTAAGGCCTCCTGTCCAGAGTTAATCCTAACAAAATCTATGACGTGATATTGATCACCTCAGGCAAGGATGTATAATAAAAACAGCAGTTTGTGGGAGGGGAGTAAAAGTTTCCATCAGGAAGTAATTTACCTTTTTTTAAATGACTTTCTTGTTTAATAAGTAGACCATGTGACCTACGTCAGCTTGCAAAGTTCCCAATCAACCTTTTCTGTTCCACATCACATAGCACCAGAGACCAAATTCGAGGCATCTCATCACTGTAAGAACCCCCAGACAGGCTTTCTCTTTAGATTAAGTGAAGAAGACAGCCTGTTGCCAAAAGCACTGCAGATTGGCATGTTTCCTCTTGATCTTTGGATGAGAAATACTGTTCCTTTGGCATACGTCCACTGGCTCTGTTTAGACTCTGTTTTGTCTCTCTGCCTCAGTCAACTGAAGCCATAAGGCTAGCCTTGCCTTTGAAAAGACCTAAATTATATGTTTGGAAGGTTCTGCTATTGCCTAGAGGATGTTGTTTCATTATGGGCACTACTGTTTCACTTAGTCCACAAACTGGTTTTCCATGTTTCTGTTATCACAATACTGTATGATTATGGTTTGTTTAATTGGCTTCAAGCAATTGTATTTTTTTATAAAATAGAACCTCTTCTCCATTAAAAGGGGATTACATCAGTTTATTAAGGCAGAGGAGTGAGAATTGTACGATTTATCCCTAATACTAATCTCTTGACACAGAATCATGTTCACACAATCACTATCTTTACTGAAATGCCCAGCAGAGCAGGAGAAAATCAGGATCACAAAGCTGGGACTCTAATTCTGAGCTCAAAGACATGAATTAGTTTCATGCTCTGTCACAGCCTCTCAGTGAGGCCATGAATAAGTCATCTAAGCCACCTGCCTCAGGTTTCTCCCAGAATGGTACCTTATTTCCTCATAGCACTAAGGCAAAGCGGTGTTTGTAGCCTGTCTACAACAGTCACTCTGCTTTTTTTCTAATATCCCGCATGAGAGATATTATAAAGGCACAGCAGTCCAAAATAGTCTGTCAGAATAGAATCTCTAAAATTGTATAATCTTTATAAAAGACATCTGAATTTATTACACAGTAGCTTCCATGTAATTTCCAGACATAAGTCTAGGATAAAAGAACCATTAAAATATTTGTGTTGTGAAGGTCAAAGACATACTGTTAATTACACTACAAGTTTGTGAGTGCTCAGGGCAAAAAAATTAAATTATTAAAATTATTTAAAATCTCTACTGCTAGATACATGCACAAAAGAATACACTTATATATGTGATTGTAGCTTTAAAATTTCCCAATCTTTCATATGTCGATACTTTTATTGCTTCAAAATGTTTTCCTGAAAAGGCAGACTAATTCTCCATTGTGAAATTCCCTGGCTGCATGAAATCCTACAGCTCTTCTCATGAACTGTGAACACAAC
Organism: Hylia prasina; assembly: GCA_013397195.1. NCBI lineage: Eukaryota > Metazoa > Chordata > Aves > Passeriformes > Sylviidae > Hylia > Hylia prasina. The sequence goes on from VYXD01005111.1 coordinate 463,452, forward strand.
TCTAAGCTCAGCAGGATTTATTCTAAATCTGGGATCCCTCTCCTTTGCATCAGATTGAGATGTAGAAATCGAAAAAACTCAACAGCATTTTTTTCCAAGCACAAAGTGAGACCTCACTTTGAAGTGGCAAGGGTGTAGGAAGTGGAAACATGCTTGTTTGTTCCAAAGACAGATGGGTAAATGCTCATTTTGAGAAATCAGTGAAAAGCTCCCTTCTGTCACAGCAAGGAACCACTCGTACAGAGTTGCAAGAAAATTCTTTATCTACAGCAACTGAAATATTGGGATGAAAGTGTTTGAGGTATTGGCTCAACAGAAACTTAAATGCTTGAAGGAAATATTGGAACAATCTTAATATCTGGGGGGAAAAAAACACTTTTTACTCCAGTAAACCAGTGACTTCAGAAATAAATTACAAACTAAAGCATCTTTGGACAAAGACAGGTTATTCGAGTATTAGGGGTTAGAATGAAAAAACCGAAGTAAGACATTTTTAATAAAGCTAATTTTTTTAGACTAAAAGCCCACTGAAAACAGTCAGATCTACTCTTGATTTCAGTAAGCTTTCAATAAGGCCTAATTAAGCTTAGTCTTTATAAAGACAGATTAAAATGTGAATGGCCAAGACTTCATAGCCTTGCAAGACAAATGTGTTGGGATTTCAATCATGTTTTCAGTGAATCTGATTAATTCCCCATGTGTGGGAGCTATCAGTAGGAGACTAAATAAGGCAATTCAGAGATGATACAATCTAAAAATGTCATAACCTGAAAATCAGGAGATAGGCAGAACCTTGAGAGATTTTCTATTTTACAGGAAACTAGTCTTACTTAGGAACAAGGATGAAGTAGAAAATTTTCTATGAAAAAAATGCATTTCCATTATGATTTATAGCTTTTATGAATAAGTGGGACGATTCCAAAATTTAAGTATCCTTATCACCAGTCATTTTTCCTAGTGTAAGCCAAATCTCTCACGCTGCAATTTGAACCAAATACCTTTTCTCTGAGCATGTAAACCAAATACCCCCTTCTCTTTGAAGCAGTCTCGTATCACTTAGGATACTCTTAGTATTCTCTCTGCATAAAACACACATTACATTATTTCAGCATTTCTTCTTGTTTCCTAGCCCTCTGATCACTATCACTGCTCCCTGCTTATCCCTCTCCACCTAGTCCACATCCTTGAATTACCATATGCAAGAAGAGGACAAAGGTGTGAGCCCAGAGCTTATTTCATAATGAAGCTGATAGAAAATATGCCCTTTTGCAATGATATAACACTGTTAATTAATTCCATTTCAGTTTGTTCATCTGCTATAACCTCAACATATAAAAAAATATGAAACTTCTACTGAAACAGTTGCTCAAGGCATCATAAGGAGCAACTGTTATTTAAACTGTTAATTTAGATAGCAGTCTCTTCTTTTACAGCAGTATTTCTTTAGATATGGTTCCGATTCCTGGGAAAGCATAAAGAATTATCTCTAGGGGATTATAATTAAAGGACAAATATTATTGCTCTACTGAAACAAAGACTGCAAAAGCAGATGAATAGGGCATGAATTTTCAGAAAAGCAGATTTCAGAAAACAGGGAGGTGGTAAACAGACAGTCATTTTCTGAAAGAATTTGAAGGAGTACAGGTAGGACTACAGAAAGGTTATTTGGTAAGTAAAACAATTAAACAGGAAAAGCCACACAGTAGTAACAGAGACAATTATGTCTGTATTGAGAGCTCTTCAGTAACTTGGACCAGTGAAAAATGAATCATACAAAAGCTGAAAGTGAGGATGAACATAAGAAACCCAGCAAAGATGTGGGTGGATGTAATGAGACATAAAGAGTTAGGCAAAAAAAGTTTTAGCAGTAAGAAGTAACTGGAAGACAAAGTGAGCATATTTCTGAGAAAAAAAAAAAAAGATGCTGAGGAAGTGAAAATACCTAGTAATGCTCTGTCCTGCTGAGTGCACTGTCCTGCTGAGATCTCCCAAAGAGATCTAAGTTCAAGTTTTCATTATCAAAACTAGTCATGGTGAAATAGAAAATACTGTTGGTGGATCAGAATTAAAATTAATTTTGACACACCTGTAAGACAACTAGCTTTATCTTACTGGGTTTGGAACAAATAACAAAACAATGTGCAATGATGAAAAGAGAAAATAAAGTTCAGCATACATAAAATACAGAATGAGAAGTATTTAGCTAGATGGTGGAGACAGAACTGTCCTAGGGTTACAATGATATATACAGTGATGTCGTTACAAAGAGCCATCTCCTTATAGAATGTAATAATGAGGATAACTAATCCTACAATTCAGCTTTTGTGAGTCCTCACAGGTAATTCGGTGTCTGGTTTAGGAACTTCATATCTAGCAAGAAATTGGACAGAATTCTGATTCTTTTTTTTTATAAGCGCAAGATTTTTTAAGAAGGAGGACGAGTTTTTGCAGAAAAAAAAAGAAGAACAAAAGACAGTGAATTTGTTTTGTCTAGAAAGCGAGATGAAGGAAACATGATAAAAATGTCAAAAGAAGACAATCATTGCTCTTCCATGTACAAGGGAGAAGAAAAAGAAGAAATACTGTTGACAGGAAAGGTTAGAGCTGGAGAAGATTTTCAGCAGGATGGTGAAACAACAGAGGATACTATTTAAACAAATGAAGAAAATATCATATTGGGAACAAGAGGCAATCAAGTTCTTTCTCACGGATGATTTAGGAGAGGAAATTCATACTACATGTCTCCTTTGATCCTCTCTTAAATTTCTGTATTTTCAGAAATGGAGGGAAGAGGAGGGTGAGTAATTACAATAAACATATTACAAAATATTATTTTTCTGATACAATGAGGAGAGAGTTACAAAATGTATAATTTTTGGCAATGTCTAATTTACTTTTAGAATTCCAGATTAGGAGCATCTGCTTCCTAAGGTGTCTGTCTTCAGCCATTATCATTTGCATAATTATAGTGCTAGACAAGGACCACACAGAATCAACTTTATATTGAATAGCAAAACAGACTAACAGCAATTTAAATCACAGCTTGATTTCCCATGGCACTGAGAAACATCAGATAGTTTTGTTGGCCACGTGTAAAATAGACTTGAGGATAATCTCTTCCTCTTCTGACAAATATGGGTTCATCATTAGGCAGTACCCAATTTTTTAAGTTACCGATACAAAAAATGAAATCTGAATTGGTTACATCACAGAAAACATGATTTCAACAGTTGCAGACTATTTTCTATTCGAGTCTTTGCAATTACATAAAAATTTACCCAGGTTGGCTAGAACAGCCTAATTTACTAGCTTTTTAGATCTGTAATTTGTTTATTTTTAAATATATTTGTAATATATCTGACATGACTATCAATACATTTCTGGTTATACACTCTATGAAACTCAAAACCAAGAGGGCTTTAACTCAAACAAAAGAAATTACCCTGAGGATTAAAGTATAAGGACAGATAGCTATTCTACTATCTACAGGAGGGATACCCTGTTGTTCCCTTAATGTAATGAAAACAATATGAATTAAACAAAAAATGAAACACTGAAGAGAAGAGAACAGAGTTCAAAGAAAGAGCATATTTCCCTTGTTCACATGAAGATCTATTGTGCATTCATAGATGAAGCCATGAAAAACAGACTTCGTTTTCTATTTGATTTGGGTTTTTTACTAAAATGAGAAGTACTTTCCTACTTTTGGCAGTAAACACTTCAATATCTTGGAAATTAAAATTTAAGTCACATATTTTGGAGGTTGAAGAGAAAAATTCACATCAAAGCAGTTATCAATTACACAGTAAATGGAAAAAAAACCCTAAAAAACAGAGTTCCCATATAAAGAAAGAATCAGAACTTAGAATGCTTAGCTAAAATATTCTTGAGAAGTTTAATGTTGCACTGTACTTCTTTTGTGCATTTTGAGATTCATTGATATAGTTATCCCTAATTGATTATAGGATGATCATGTTGCTGTAAATCCTCAAGGGGACACTGCTATTCTACAATAGGTATTTTAGCAAACTTCCAAGTGTAGACAAGTTTATGGAAGTAACTTGCTCCTGCATTATTAATCTGTCTCCATTTCCCTACCTGTAAAAAGAAAAATATATTTCACTGCATGTATTCTGTTCTGACTCAAACACCCAGAATCATAGCCTGTGTCTTTCACCCTAGGATTGCTACTCAGTGATTCTCACATAAATTACTTGACTGGTTTTCAGAGAAGAACAGGATTAGAAAACATCCTCATAGGCTTTAACAAGTGGGCACATAAATTATTCTTTCCTTATATGCCATAAAATACCTTTTTTCTGGATTCAGGCAGAACTCATAAGCTCAGACCTACTTATTCCTAACAAGACCATGGCACTTCTGAACATGCGCAAAAGCAGAACTTTAGGTAATATAGAGAATTAGAAAAATGTTCAGGTAAAGAAATTATTGATTTCATTTCCGCTTTATGTACCTCTGAAAACACATAATTAGACCAGTAAAAAAAAATACTTAAAGATTAACTTCAAAATGCCATTTTTTCAGTATTTTCTCTGGAATTGCATTACTTTCTCAGTAAAATTTTCTGCAATTAAATTCAGTTTTCAAGGTAGGGCTTGCTTTTGAGAAACCAGTAATTCATGTGACATCCAACATTTCTGTGTTTAACTTGGCCTAGTCCAGATTTATCTTCCTGAACTGAATCCAGTCTTTTACTCGGCAAAATGCTTTCACTGCTTTATGTCTGCCAAGAGGCTTGCAAGATTTGCCCTTTGGATGGGCATTTCAACTGTGCTCTTCCTGTACAGGGAAGAACTATCAATAGGCTGACCCTGCTCGCTGCCAGTGCCCACTGTCAAGAGCAGCTAATGAAGTTCCCTCAATTCCCACAGGTTCTCTGCTAGGACAGGCCCAGCAGATATGATATCAATACACCCAAAAAAGACGACATTGTATCTTAAAAAGGCTTCCCAGTTATCTGCTGAATAAACCCAAATGCAAATTATGTGCTGAAGAGTACTGACTGCTAAGGACTTCAGTTTCCTGGTGAACTAATGTGAGCATGCAGGAGCTCTTGGCCCTACTGATATTTGTGTCATATCTTACAGACAGATATAGCAGAGATAAACTAGCATCTTCTTCCACTGAGTGCACAGGATGCAGGTTACAATTACTACTTCAAATTTACAGAGTGAGGTATGAAGATAAATCAGAAATTAATAATGACCTTTCCTTTAAAGACCTTACATACCTGCAAATCATACGATTAAACTACTAGCTAGTGAAAATGATGCCATCTCACTGCCCTGCATTCATAGATCTGATTTGGCTCCTGAAAACCCAGGAAGCATAGCAAAGACTATGTGTGACACCAGTTGCTGGCTCCTGAGGTCTGCTTCCCCTACCCAGTACCGCTGCAATTGGCATCTATCTAGTTTCCATGCAGTAGAGGTACACATGCAGGCAGGCGGAGATGTCTGTCCAATTTCCTTCTCTTGATAAGCTTTCTGTGGCGTCCTTTCTATCACAATCTTCCAAAGTGACTGAGCTTCCTTCAGGTACCTTCTAAACACGATGTTTCTTGATACCTAAACTGTCTGCAATCACCATAGACACCCACTTTGACCCAAACATTGTGCAAAGGTGTAGCACAGGGCTGAGCTGAATATACCCTGCCTTTTAGCTGCTCATCTAGATCATGTAATCACCCAGTTCTTATCTGGCACTAACTTGCAGTCTGCTGACTAAGGGCAGGACCAGAATTTGCTTACATCTGCTATAGCCTGTTTCTTCTTTCATGTTCAAAGTGATACAAGTGACAAGGCTAGGAAGGAAGGCAACCAATTAGGGAACCAGATCCCGGATATGAAAGAATAATTGTGGATAATGAGGTGAAGATTTAACTTCTTGGTGTTCATCTTGATGATGATTTTCATAGTCCTGTTGTTTACTTACTTAAATAAATTATAATCAATAATGTACCAAAGTTAATTTCAGAAATATACAGGTAAGTGGCTATAACAGAATCTCACCAAAGAATACATGAATCAAATTTCAATTAAGATGATACATCTACTACCTCTCAGATGCTTTGCTTCTAAAGTGAAAATTAAAGAATGAAGGTAATTCTCTACTCTATACAGACATGAGAGTGATCCAAAAATTTTCCAGTCTGAGTGGAGCTCCCAAAAGCTTCAAGAAATGCAAGGCAAAGTGTCATCTGAAGTTTTCCTCTTCTAGAGATAACACTGTGAACCAAGACTGCAGCTACCTAACATTTAGCTTTCCTATTCTACAGGCTAATACTTTGGGTACTGGGATACATAAAGCAGTCCTCATTACTTTGCCATGATTTTTAAGCTGCCACATCCACTGCTTCCCATAGAATGCTGAGTAGCCTTTATCTGCTCAGTCACGGGTACTGTATCCATCCCATCTGGAAGCTGGGAGCCGCTTGTTTCAAGTGTCTGTAACTCACATGGTCTCAGGCACCTACTTCTTGAGGTAAATGTTATTTTGAGCATACCAGAAGGCAGAACCACAGCCAGTTAGACAATATTCAGATTCAACCCAGAAGTACCCAGGAGGCTTAAGCAAACACAGCATAAGAGTTACTAAACATGATTCTTAATTTCAGCTTTGAACTTCACTGTTTGAAGCTTCTCCAAACCACTTGGAGCTAGCTCATGTATTAAAAACACTACATTTTTTTGAGAAAGTTTACCAATCTGTAATTATTTATGACAATCTGAAACACTGATAGGAATGCAATGTGAGTTGACCTTTGTGCAGAGACCAATATTTCAGGGTAATATGGTCTGTACATACTAAATTACAAGGCGTGGTTTCCAAACTATGATTTTGTCTAGCTACTCTCCTCCTCTGACATGTTAACTTGCAGTGAAAGTACCCAAACCAACAAAATAAACAGAACACATTGGCAGCTATGTCATTTTACAGTCAGTTAACAACATAAGACTGTAATCCAGAGTAGTATTACTTTCACTTTATACATGCAAGAAAATAAAACACTTAGACCTACTTTCCTCATGAATTTTCATTTATTTTTTTTAATTTAACACTCCACCAATATAAACTTAACATGTAATATCTTAAATCAATAAGGAGAAACTGAAATCTTTTAGTAAAATTTATCCTAGCAAGTTTCTTGGAATCTTGGCAACACCCACCCAAGAAGAAACCTATGGGAAACTTAAGTAAAACAAGCTCTTTAGAGAGCTAAAACAAATTCAAATACTCTTGTAAAAAAATTACTTGAGTGGGGTTTTCTATTCTATTAATATTTTCTATGCTAGATAGGTACAGAGTTAATCTTGTACACTTGAGCAGTTCAAGACAACTTACGAACATCAGTGTCCTTGTATTTTTCTCCCTATAATCCCAGTCCCTCAAGGGAAAGCAGCAATTTTCAGAAGACGGAGAAATGCCACACAGCTCTATAAGTAATTTTCCCACAATTGTGTAGAATCGAAGCAGAAGAAATAACAAGGAAGTTGGCAGAGTCTCTATCAAAAAAAATAAAAAAATCCCCTATAGATAAGAAACAGTCACGGTTCTTCTCTGCATTAACTGGCTAGATTAATAGCACCTAACAGAGCAGGACAGAGCCATAAATGTTGGGGGCTGCTCTCCTCACACTATGAGTAGGGAATAGGTGCTGCTGTAGGCAGTACTGAGACACAGCTCTCCTTTCCTCTACCCAGGCTGCCTAGAAATAGGCCTGAGGTAGCCTCTAGAGTCAGACTAGGGCCACTGTCTGGAAATTACATCTTAGTGTTTACATTTAAGATGAAGGAGAAATCCACAGTAATTGATCTGACCTCATTAGCATGTAAGATATTAGAATAAGCTTAGAATAACAAACACAGAAGTTGATAAAACAGGACAAATCTCCCTGGGGCTCAGAAAAAAAAAGGTGTCCCATTTTTCATTCATCTCTTCACAGCTAGTAATAACACCAGGCTAACTCATTTACTAGAGCCTTCTACTTGAAGGACTGGTGCTTCTACTTAGTTAGGTGTCTAAATCGTATTTCAGTATGGTTCATTCTCTTCTAGCATACTATTACTTTATAAGAAAGATGCTGTTTCAAAAAGTTCAGGCTTCTCCACAGTTTCTCCCATCTTTTCTAGTTATGAAACCTACTCTTTCTACCAGGGCACTGCGCAAGAATCTTCTAAGGGAAAGAAAAGAAAAAAGAAACCACACCAAATACAGTTCTATCCTGCTCACTATAAAGTTTGGGCCTCTACATTTCCCAAATATGTCTTCAAATACCTTGTTTTCTTTAGAAAGCAGAAAACTACAAGGTCCCACCTAACTTCAACACAAAACACTCCCTAGGGCTTATCTTTCCATCAAGATTTTTAGTTAGTTACACACTGCAAGTGCGCGAGATCCCTCATTTACCAGATCCTCCTCCAGATGCAGCCACAAATGCTCATTAAGCTCACAGGTTAACTATAAAACTTTCCTCTGCCAGTGGAAGATAATGCAGGATTGGGTGTTCATTTGGCCACATATTGCCTTATGAAGCAAAGACAATTCTTAACAATCTATGTCCTTAAAAAGAAAGGTTTTTGTTGAGAAAAGGGAACAGTAGTACATGTGAACTAGCAGAATTTTTGCATGAACTCTGATACATTGTATGCTGAGAAAGTGTCACTTGGGCTGAGAAAGATATGGAACACGGAAGCAGTTAAATGGATAATGCTAAGTTACATGGACAGAATATGTTATTAATATTGGTGTCATTAATATTTCCACTCATGATCTTGACACCAAAAGGAGCAATATGCTTATGGAATTTCTTAAGAAGAGAACATTATACAGTAAAAAATCAGTCATCCTGATTACCAGTATAGCTACTTCGAACTAAAATGCTTAGTACATGTTTTTAGGACCAACAAATGTTTCTGTTTTCACTTTGGAATCTGCTAGCTGAAGTCTAGCAGAGGAAAGAAAGGAAAAGAAAGATCTAAGAGACTTGGTGAAGCAAAGTAGCAATTTTGCTGTGAAATAGACAAATGCAATCTTCATCAAAGGTGTTTAGTTCAATAACATAGTCACCAATGTGACTGAACAAGGTCTTGCATATAATTTCAGTAAACCATGATGAAGTAAGATCAAATCAAATGTAGAGATCTAGACAAGAAGAAGAATAAAGAAAGAAATCAATATTTTATTATATGACACAAAGCTTTGATTTATTTCAGGTATTGTATGGAAGAGTTAAGAGATGACATTATTGCATTCTAAAACTACATCAAAGAATAAACATGGTAGAAGACAAAGAATGTTTTCAGTTACAGATGACATTGAAGAGAGAACAACTGTGCCAAAAATGACTCTGTGAATATATGTAGACTGAAAATTAGGTTTTTAATAGTCAGAAAAAAGATCCATTTGGAACATCCTTCGAGTAGTTCATCTGGATTCTATATAAAGTTTATTAGTTTACAAGTGAAATTACATGCTACTGCCTGCAAAAGCAATAAAATAAGCATTCCTTTTCAGTCTTATTCCTCCTATTATTAGAAAAATAGGAAACGTTAATGAGCAGAGTTTTGTGATCACTACGAATTAAGAGACTTTAATGGGTCTATTAGTATCAAGGCTGACAGCTAACTCTGATACTGTTTCTGAGGAAGTCTCAGCCCTGCAAAACCTGAGATTATTTTTTCACTCCACAAATTCTGCAGGCTGTATTAGTAGAAATGGCAGTGTCTCTTCTGCATTTTTGACACAAAAATCTATTATGAATACAAAGAGGTAAGTTTTGATCAACAGTTAAGAAGTGTGAAAAATACAAATTATATCAAGGAATTACAGCATGTAGGAGCTTTGAGCTTTCCTGCACTTTCATATTCAACTGTATAAACATGGAGACAATGATTTGGTAGGAGCATGTGCATGGCTGTCTTCTTGAAAGCCATTTTTGGCAAGCAGTGGACTGTCTTGAACTACAATTATTTTCATGGCCATGCCCTGATGGTTGTTTCCAATTGAGTTGTTGCCGACCTGAAGGTGTGTTTACAGAGCTCTCTCCTTCAATCCAGTATGTACATTTGTATACATATTTACATACTCACAGGGTACGTCTGGGTAAACTACTCCAGATAAACATACAAGACTCAACCGGAGTGTTTCTGTTTACTGTGATAAGCCCACTCACATACTTGTAAAAACCCAACTTTGCTGCAGAAACCAGCCTTGCAGTTTCCTGATGGATTTGGCACAGCTGCATCCCCTTCATAGCAACCAAGTGCCATGGCAGAACACGAATGTTCCCATCTTTGTCTCTGCCCCGCCGCAGGCAGAACACGCACACGGGGCAGGCTGGCTGGGACAGTGCTGGGTGCCCGCAGGATCCCCGGCCAGAGCAGCCCCGCTCGGGCTGGCAGCGCTCCTGCCCCAGCAGCTTCGCCGCTTCACAAACCGGCCTCCTCCCCCCGCACCCCTGGCAATGCCCCTCCGTGCCCCGGTGGTGGATCCTCCTTCCCGACTTTGCTCCGGGCGTCCCAAAGCCCCTAGTGAAGGAGGAGGCGAGCGCCGGCCCTCGCAGAGCCGCGCAGACCCTCCGCCTCGCCGCGGGCCGTAGCGGCCCGAGGCCGCGCCGCCGCTGGAGGGCAGAGCGCGNGAGGAATTCCTCGGCCGGGCCGGGGGAGGTTCGCACTGGAGTTAGCGCCGGGCAGGGAGGAAGAGCGAGCGCTGCCGGAAGCGGCGGAGCGGCGGCGGCGCTGGGAGCCCGCGGTGCCCCGCGGGCAGCAATGTAGCTGGGTGACAGCGGCCGGAGCGCGCCGCCTCCGCTGCCAGCGGGCCGGTGCGGCGGGTCGGGAGCTTCTCGGGGGCGGCAGCCGCGCCTCGTCCCGCCGCTCCCCCGCTTTCCTCTCTGCCCCCGGCGCCGTCTCT
>VYXD01005111.1:479113-581759 GCA_013397195.1 Hylia prasina
AAAAAAAAAAGGACAAAATTACAGCATAAGAATTTATGATCTTTTTATCTCTTTGGGGATTTTTTTTTTTCATGTAAAAAACAAAACCTTTGTATCTTTCCAGAGAGATACATTTTCCCAGATATCTTTGCCTCACGTATTTTCATAAGATTATGTCTTTGCGATGTCTTTTCCAGATTCTGTGTGAAGCAAGACTGAGTTCATTGAATACTAACTGCTGAATTTTGATAGCAGTCACTCTCCTTTATTTATGTAGCTGTAGCTTACATTTCTTAGTCCCTAAGTATATTATTCCCAACTAAAAAAAAAAAAAAATCCCTCTTACTATGGCCATACATAAAGATGTGATGCTAAGCTAGACCGTATGATCTGTGTTGTTCTGGGATATTCCCAGAGCCACACTTAGTAAGTAAGGATTCACTGTAGCCAACAGCAACTTCATGGGACACGTGTGGTCATCATGCCTACTTCAGCCCTGTCCTACAACCAGTATTTACAGAGAGAGACTACATTTTCTTTTTTCCCACTAAAAGGAAATTGAAACTTACTCATTGCCATTAGGGTTTTGGGTTTTTTTAAATTATCTGTTCCCTTGCTGTCCTGTTACTTCTGATAGGCATGTGTGCAATCTCTGCTGGTGTCTGCATTATCTATGGATTATGGATGTAACTTTCAAAAACATTTCTAAGAGTGTTCTGCGTTTCAGGCAGAGATGCGAACAGTAAGCTGGTTGGTGTCTAGAGAAGGATGCTAATTGCTTCCTCTAGTGCTTAAAGCAGCTGCAATCTGTATCATATTATCTTTAGCCAAATATATGTGAAGAAAACAAATACCAGGATGTAGTGGGCTGTTACAGGATGCATTATTTTCTGGCCATCACATGATGTTTCATTTTGAACCAGTAGTACCTGCAAGTGAATTTCCATACTTTCAGTAATGATTATTACAATTTATTAACAAAGACCTTGAATGACTCAGCATGGGTGTTCTTAAGCCTTAACACTGAAACTGGTATGCTTTAGAGAAACTTGGTAATTGGATTATGTCAGGCTACCAAAGGAGCAGTTTTGAGTTTCAAATGCCACATGAAATGATGTCTCCGCTTGAAGAAAATATTGTGGATTTTTTTTTTTTTTAAATTAAGGGTTTTAAACTGATTTCTTTAAAAGGTCAAATTTAATCTGTCTCTTAATGGGCCAGTTGGCTTGTTGTCTATTGTGTGCTTCATTTGCTATGAATAAGATAAATGAATTCTATTAATAAGAGACCAGCTGCTTCAGGAATATTGTCTTTACTACAATGGAAAATATGATGCTGTGGTCACTGAACTTGTCCAGATCTCTTGGGTTTTTGTGGGCAGAAGTGCTACAGCAATTTACAGTTTCCTGTAATAGTAAATGACTTTGTATTCATCTTCTGAAAAAAAACCCCGAAAAAAAACCCCTAAAAAAAAAAATCCAAAACAGAGGACAATACAGTCCTTCTTCCTACTGAATAATAAGTAAGCCAGTGCTATATCTTTGCCTTTCTATTTTTTCTATAGTCTCTAAACTGTAATTGCAAATAAATCTGGAATATAAGGAAATTTGGAACCATGGATTTACTTTATTAAGTCCAGTCTCCTGCTAGTATTACATAATGCAATCCCTACTTGTCAAGCTCCATTTTAAAAAGAATTTTTATCCTTTCTATTTCTGCTAGAAGGCTGTTCCAGAACCTTTTTACTCTGAGAGTTGGATAACTCATCAAAAATAAATTTAATCTGGAAATTCAAACTTGTTTATGCTATTTTTCCTTTCACTCAACATTTCTGCACTGTTGTTTACATGGATTTGCTTGGTGAATAATTGCATCCTTTTGCTGGACTGAACAAGCTGTTCACATCTTCTAAGAGGTTATCTGGTTTCTTGATCATTTTAGTAGCTCTTTTCTATGCCTTTTAAATTCACTTTTAAGTTTTCAAGAGCTCTAAAAGTAGGGAAAATAAAATTAGTATAATATTCTTCATAAGTTTTACCTTTCCATATTCTGTGAGAACATCAATCATTAAATCAAATCAATGCTTATGGTCTTCTTTTGACTATGTGGTGCTATGGATTCCTCAGGTGTATGATTAAAGGTGAAAAAGTCTCAGAATCTTATAGGCAGTAGCAATGAAGTATATATTTAAACTGAAGAAAAATAACTTGACCTTCTTCCATATTAATATGGAATGGAAGTACTGTTGGGCAGTGATGTAACCTCCCATTGGCACCCTGTGAAGTGCAAATAGCTTTCATTAGAAAGATATATTTCACAGCAGGTTATAAACTCCAGGCTATGTTACAGTGTAGTTTTTCAGATTAGTTAGAAGTTATCAATTTAAATCACTTCCCTCTCCTGAATTATGCAAACTTGTATTTCACAGGACACAAAAGCTTAAACATGTTACTGCACTCAGGTGTTTTGCTTAATATAGTTCAGACGTGGCAAAACAGTATGGAAATGCTGTATGTCTGAAGAAGTCATCTTCTTTTAGCTCAATATTCAAAGCAGGATACAAGGTGCTGCAATGCCTTGGTCATATATATAGTTTGTTCTACTGCTGATGTTAGTTGATCTGCAAGTTGATTAAAGAGAGGTTTGCATGCCAGATGTGGGTTATAGTGTCTGTTTACAAAGGTACTCTTGGTCTACGAAAGATATTATTTAAATAAAAGTAGCTATCACCATTAGGATTAATTTTCTACTATAAAAGCCTTTAAGTGAAGTAAACATCACGAAAAATAAAACAGGTAACACATAAGAATCAATTTGTGATTTTGCCAAGAGGTTGGACCAGATGACTCTTGAGGTCCCTTCCAGCCTGGTATTTCTATGATTCTGTGATTTGATCCGTCTGACATGAGATCAGCTTCTTGCAGAAGCCACCTCTGCAGCACTCCTCCGCCTCTACCTTGCCAAGTAAACCCAGTAAAGCTCTTCTCCAAGTACTTTCACTGCTTCTGTCTTTAGAAGAGAAACATTTTGGTTCCTCTTCAAAGAAGCAGCTGCTGTCTAGGCATTTGATGACTGAGAATTGTTTTGTTATTGTTCATGGGGACAGGTGAACTTAGGAAAAGAGCAGGGGAATGAATTATTAAAAAGCTGCAAAGGCTTTTTAATAATAAGGTAAAATCCTTTTACAGTAAATCTTAGATGGTCATTCAGCTGATCTGTTTAGACTTCTGTTAAGGATATAATTTTTTTATGATGACCTCTTCCTGCTGTTCTCTGCACCAAAATACCTGGGCAAGAACCTGGTTGCTTCTAGAAAATTATCAGATATAAAAATCATCTTCCCAAAGTCCTCACCCTTGCTACTGTCTCACTGCCATGCACAGAAAAATGCCACAAATCCTTGGTAAAACAGGCAGTACAGGGGATAGGGTTTCATAGTAAAGACATTTCCTTTTGAATTGAGTTCTTTCTTTGCTAATTGAAAGTGCCCATGAAGGAATAACTGGATTTATTTAAACTTTTTTTTTCTTCTGCTATAATGGTTAGATTAATTTCAAGCACTGGCCAAATGTCAGTGTAAATATGTGCAGCTCTGTTCTTGAAAGGCACAGTTCTTAACAGTGCAGGTCATATTAAAATGGGAGAGCAGAGAGATTTGCGATGTTGTGGTGGTATGTGTTGATGTTCAAAAGCCTTCCTAGATTATCAGTATTGTCGAGGCCTTTGGAGCACTGGGACTGTGCTATTCAGAAAGTTTACATTCCTCTGTAAGTCCATTCCTTCCATCTTCTCACCCTTTTCTGTCTTGTTTACCTTTAACCTTTGTTTGCAAAGGATGAGGAGGAGTTGAGAGAGATAGAAGCAGAGAGAACACAAGAATTCATCTTCTGTGGAATTTACTATTTGTATAAACTGTTACTTTAAATACATGAATATTATAGAGGGGTGATTTTCCTCTAAGCCTAAAATTACTTATAAGTGGCAGGGAGCATGCAGAAGAAACTTGCTGCTTTGAAAAAGATTGCTCTGAGCCTGAGGTTATCAATTAAAAAAAAAAAGTTCCCTTTTTGAACCTTTTCATGTCTAGAACTATCACTGCCATTAAATAATAAGCTGTATAATGATGCTTCAGGAAAAAAAACTAATTACTTTTCCATGCTCCTCTTGTGAGTTAGTTAGCCTGCATACACAGGGAAGCTGTGGAGCCATGTTGTTTACCTTCTGGGAAACCTTGAAATAAGTAAGACTTCAGCTTTACTGTAGGAATGGTAAAATCCCCTTGTTCTGGGAAAAAGCAGAAAATTGTGAGAACATTTGAGAGACTGATACTGCTAAAACATGTATGTGTAAAAATACATCTGTTCATTCATAAAGTGTTGTCAAGTATTTTATCTTCTAGGGTAAATAAAAAGTATTTATAAACTATTTTAACTCTAGGTTGGGTATTAGGAAAAATTTTTTCAGCCAGAGAGTGGTTGTGCACAGGAACAGGCTCCTCAGTGAAGTGATTATGGTAGCAAGCCTGCAAGAGTTCAAGAATGCTTGGGCAGTGCTCTCAGGCACATGTTGGGTTCTTGGGCTTGTCCTGTGCAGGGCCAGGAGTTGGACTCGATGACACTTGTGGGTCTCTTCCAACTCAGGTCAGTCTATGAAGCTGTACTAACTTGCCTACTTCTATGAAGAATCTGTCTTAGTACAGATTAAGAAAATTGAATTAATGGCTTCTTAATGAAAAATAATAATAAAATAGCTTATAATAAAAATTTTAGTTTGCTCTGTGTAATTAGCAATGCTTTTGTGAATCTCCTCTCATTGTATGTGTTATTTGCATAAAAGTCAGTGCCATCAAGAGTTGGGCTTAGGCATTCTCAGCATTTGATAGGTTGGTTTCTCCATCTGAGTTGTGCTTTGAAGAGCCAGAGGAGGGACCAGGCAGAGGTCCAATAGTGCAAAACAGAACCAAGGAAAAGAATTGCTGCTTTGAGTTGGTATCAGATCTGGTTAAACAGGAGTTGGTTTAAGCCACAACAAAGTAAGTGGGGTTGAAATAATCTTTGGGAATATTAATTTTGGATTAACCATGTGCAGATACTGAAATGTAATATTGCTAGTGCTACTTCCCCTCTCCTGATGTTTTAGTTTTTATTTTCCTCTGCCAGTTTCAGCATGTTCTTGACCAAGCCTGATGGTTAAAACTAAGGAAAAATAGTGCAGTTTGGTAAGCATCATGAATGCCTGATGAGATATTTTTTGACTCATAAGCTTTGTATAGGAATTACTGACAGGTTATTTTTTGTACAGATGGGATATGAGAACTTGTTACCTTAATTTGATAAATTTATTAATTTAAGTCAGTTCAACTGAAGTAGCAAGGAAATGAATGCACTGTAGCTTTCCAACATATTATTTTCTTCGTGACAATGACCGGTGCTTCACTCTGATTTTTAGAGGGAATTCTCTTGCTTTTTGTTTTTAAAAAGTGTGGCAGATTTCTGTGTTGGAAAACATGCTTTTCTTTTTTGAGAGTTGAAAACTGTTAGAATCGCAGCAAATTGTGCTTTGTTGTCTTTGCATAATCTGGGGACATTTTCAGCAAGTCAAGAAAGAGTAAATGTGGCATGCCTACAGGGCAGCTAACACTATGGAAAGTAGTTGGCTGGTGGAGGGGAAGATGAGTACATTTAATAAGGTGAACATGGGCTTGCAGACTGACAGATGCCAGAAGTATGTCTGCAAGTATCAGTTAAAGGGTTTTATGGATAGTTTTTGCATTTATGGATGTTAAGTCTGGTCCTGCTGCTCGTTTTCTGGAGAACGCTGAAAAATTGTGAAGGCACGAAGACCATTTTGAACATTTTAAGACCATATAAACATGCCTTAGCTTCTTGAAGACCACAAACACCATGTAGCATATGTTTTTTGCCATTACTTAATCTGAAAGTTAAAGATTTATTTATATCAAAGGAAAAAATCTTGATGGAAGTCTTGTTCACTTATTCCTGTTGGACTTGAAATATTAAATCCTGGAACTCCTGGTCAGGGTAGCAGGGCTTGTTGATCACAATTTTTTTTCCTTGCCTTAAAAAGAGATTCAGTCTATTTGTAAGTTGTGAAGTTACATTCCTTGAATGTACATGTGTGAGTGGAACTTTGAAATCTGTGAAGAATACAAGAATCCTTATGACATTTTACAGTTTAATGGTTTTCATGTTTAAAATACCTGGAAGGCCTCAGACAGTTCCTTCTCGTACTCCTTACTTTGGTATCAGCATCCATTGTGATTCAAAATGGAGGTGCTATGCTGGAATAACTGTCTTGGGGAGATGTTTTTGGTGTCTGGTTTTGTTGTTTTGTTATTTATTTCCCTTTCTTAGTTTTGAACACTAGACTGTATTATTTTAGTGTATCTACATACCTGTGGAAATATACATTGAAACAAAACCAAATAGTTGAAGATGGTAATAATATATTCCTTTTCATATATGCAGACACTAAATAAATATGTTCAGTTCAAGTTGGTGTCTTACACATGTGTAATGATGGCAAACTTAACATTTTTCAAAGATCCCTAATGTCAGGAAAGTGGGTTTAATAGCTTAGCTTTGTTATCCTGATGAGATAGTCTGAACTACTTCAAAAACCTTAAAATTCTCACAGTTTTTGTATATATGGTGTTTTATCATCTGCTACCATGACTGCTTTAATTGGAAACTGACATAATGCGGAGGTGTGTCTAAGCAGATTCATGTAGGCATAAATGTAAGCTTGGCAATAGACTTAATGAAGTTTTCTCACAAATGCAGTCAGTACGGTTGGCTTTTTGCTATGTGAGCTTAGAACTGCTGTGTCTTAATGCTGTTTGGGAGCCTAAGGTCAAATGAGAAATCCAAAGTATTTCATTTTATGAAGAGGCGTTTAGGCACAGCAGGACATTTCCTGTTTACATAGGCAAATCTTCTTTGTATGCTGAGAGATTTCCTGATACACTCATACAGAATTTTTGAGTTTGCCCTTTAAGCTGTAGCTTCTCTTGCTTAGCTGGTTGAAGATGCCATCATCTGCACCCCAGCCAGCGTGACACAACTCATTTTCCTGTGAACTGATGGGATGTTTG
Source organism: Hylia prasina (assembly GCA_013397195.1). Taxonomy (NCBI): domain Eukaryota; kingdom Metazoa; phylum Chordata; class Aves; order Passeriformes; family Sylviidae; genus Hylia; species Hylia prasina. The sequence continues at coordinate 486,207 of VYXD01005111.1, forward strand.
TCTAAGTTTTACCATCTTGTGTTATTCCCAGATTGCAGGATGAAAGATGAAAATGTTAAGGCCATGTTCAAGAAATTTATTTAGCATTTCTTTTTTCAGGTCTAATTGAGAAGTGAAAAATTACAAGTTTTGTAAAAGTATGGTTTTTTGCCATTCTTTTTCCTCTGTAATCCCAGAGACACATGGATCTCTGGTCTCAATAAATTAAACCCACAAATTCACGGGATCTACTGACTTCCTGTAGTTCCATACAATCTGAGAACTGGTTTTTATATTTTTGTACAATATTGATAACTGTGCTTAGTGCTGCCTTTTCTCTTCAGTGCCTTCTCTGTGTGGTTGAAATACAGCAGGTTAAAATGTGTTTATTCTTATTCTGTTTGCATTGCTACAGCACAGCAACAATGTAATTCTTTATATTGTTGATTCATTTAGTGTTATTCTTGTCTCTTAATATAGCATATCCCAAATCTCCCTGGGAACGGCAATCATCTTAGATTTACTAAAGTGGCATCGCAGATCACATCGGGTTTTTTTTCTCCACCAGCTTTCTGACAGCTTCCAAATAATTTGTCAGTGAAATACGCATTATGCTGTCACAACTCCTTGTCACTGACACTCCAGAGCGTCTCTCATTCTCTCTATGAAAAGCCAGAGTTCTCAATGCACCTTGAGACTTCAAGACTGTTTTACAATAAAAACTCACATGCCTACTTTTGTCACTTCTCTTGAGGAGTCATTATGGAGCTCTGAGTATTGTGTTTCTGGGTTGAGTGTCAATTTTGCAATATTTTCTTGAACGTTTAATGTTCCCGAAGGAATCCATGATATTTTGACAAACACTTGTCCCTTTGTAAATCAAAATGGCATTTGAACAACAATACATTTGTACAAATGGAATAAAACACAAGACAGCAGTGTTACTCTTAATAGTGAATGGGTTGGGGGGATGATGTTTTAGTAGCTTTTCATTTTCTTGGTTGGTTGATTGGACTGGTTCTTTTTAAAGCATATTAAGTGATATAACTCTTGATCCCCTTGCCCCTTTGTGGGATATGCAAGAGGGGCTGAGTGCAATGAAGATGGGCAGAGACTATGAGGTCTTGCACCAGCGGGAGTTGGAGTTTTCTGTGTATCAATCCCACATCTGGATTCTTGGCAGATATCAGAATTAAAGCAGCTGTATGCCAAGTTCTTGCCTTTCTTCTTGTCACGGTTGCCCCACAGTAAAATAAACCCTGTGATTTGGGGAGAATTATCTTTAACTTGTACATCTTTCTGTAACTAGTACATTGTTTTTCTCTGTATATAAACAGGTTTTGAGTAGTTTAAATGTCTTGTTAAGTGTTATGGGGGCATTTCATGTTCATCTCAGTTTCTACATATGCCTGTAGGTTGAAATTAAAAAAAATATTATCTATAAAAGGATTAAATACCATTTTTCACATTTAAATTACTATTTGAATTTGTTTGATTTGGGTACTTATAAAGCAAGCACTTTTTAGTGTAGCAGTGGGATCTTAAAACAGTTGATTAGTTTATTTTATTTAAAATAGCATAGGTGTTCATTTTTTTCTGAAGGTAAACAAATGGTTCAGGTAATCCCTACTATCAGTGCAGTAGAATTTTTTATGCTGCTTTTTGTCGTACTGCCAGCAGAATTTTTGTCATACTGTTTTGTTAAACTTTATTGAAAGTATATTGGCTCTTTAAATATGAAGTCTTATACTTCTGTTACTCCTCATTAATTCCAATGTAAGGATTGTATTTGTGCTTCTGAGAGAAACTTGGGAGGGAGGATTTACTGTGAGATCCAGATCTACGATATGGAATTTGGTCTCTCAGAAGTTTGCTTCTGCTTCTAAGTTTGGTTGTTTTTTTAAACGAACAAACCCCCATAAATTGATGACACTGCTGCAAAAGCTGATTGTTTCCCCGTGAAACAAATTAATGTAGTCAGTAATTAAGTCCTTTTATTACTGAAATGCGAGTTTCAGATTTTGTGAGGATTCTTAGGTTTAGAGTTGTGTCAGCGTCAGTGCAGTCTCAGCAAAGCCATGCACTGTGCCTTCAGACCTCAGAATAAAACTGGCTAGTGGGTGACCCTCACAGAAGTACTGAGCTTCTGTAAGTCAGACAAGGAGAACCTCTAAATTGCATAGCCTTCTGCTAAAATTTCCCCAAGTGTCCTTAAATAACTCCTTTTCAGAGAGGGATTTATCTTACCTGTGTTGAAATCCAGGTGTCCTGTTAGGCTCCACACCAGTCTGTGACAGCAGGCGAGGAGTTTCATGATTTAAGTGTGCGCTGCAGGAGCAAAAATGTTTCCTTTGTTGTATGCCTGCTGCTTGGTTATTTTATCTGACAATGGCAATTTTTGTTCTATGAGAAATAGTAACTGTTGTCTGTATACATTGCCTGCCCTGTTCATCTGGGTTTGGATTTGCTATTTTTTTAAGGTCTTTGTTTTCTTTCTTTGTTCTTTAAGGTTTTGTTTCCCAGCTGCTTTGAAAAGTTACAGTCTAGTTAGTGTCTGTTTTTAAGTTAGCAAATCTTTCCTCTGGTTGTCCTTTGTACCTTCTTTATGGTAACTATGCCCATTCTGAGTTAGATTGCAAGAAACTTCATGGCATATTCAAGACAAGAATGCCTCAAATAGTGATAGTTTCTGCTTTTGGCATTCTTTCCCTGCTAGGCCCTACATTTGTGACTGTTGCTGATTGTTGAGTTGATATTTTAAAATAACTGCCTGCAGTGACTTCCAAGACCTTTCAAGGGGTATTAAAACTAATGTAAATAGCATCACTATGTGGATATAATTTTTTTTTCTATGTGCATTAGTATATGCTTCCTAAATATAATTTTCCTATATCACCTAACCTCCTTGGCATTTAAGATTCTGACATCCATCTGCTGCTTTTCAAGAAAGGAAAAAATGAAAGCTGATTATGAATACATGTATCAGCAGCAAAATATGTTTCTCAGTATTAACAGCTTTTTTCCAATTTGATCTCCAGATTTTATGATGGCTCTGATAAATAGTAAGACTCCTTGGAGATTCAAAAAGGAATTATTTGACAGGGAAAAGAAGTGTTAATACAGAAAATCTACTAAAGTTTGATTCCGTTATAAGAAGCTGTGGCAACTGAGTTAAGTACTTGGTGCTGCCTTCATGCCCTGGCAGTTGTGAAATCAGTTTGGTTGGTCTATCCTGTGATATTCAAGATGATTGAGTATTTTACTGGCTTAAAGCCCACATCCTCTTGTGTTTCTTTCAAGATAAATACTTTACACAGCTGGAATGTGCACTTTGCTGAGTTCAGTACTTAGCAAAATTGACGCTTAAAATAAGAGTCTTCTGCTACCTTCCTTACAGCTCTACAACTGCCTTACCTGGATCTTTAAATGAAGATATTTGTTTGGACTGTAAAATAGTATGAGAATTATGTAGGTTGCTAATGATATTTTCAGAAGTATAAAAGAGCAAGAGCTGAAAGCTCTTGAATTCTCAATGGAATGTGATTTTTTCAGAAATACATCTCTCTTCACTCAAAAAGCTGTTGTGAAAGCACCTCAAGATATTGCTTATCTGTGGAGAGATGATAAAAACCAGAATCTGACTATTATGCACATCCAGAAACATGTTCTGTTTTTTCATGCAGTAGGACAAACCCACAAATTATAAAATGATTTATATGTATATTTATTGGGAAGCTATATACCAACTAGTGAAGTTAGCAGCTGCATAATCTTTTAGCCACTTGGGTAATTCAGTTCAAGGAGACTTCTTAAGCTGAAACCTTTAGTAAATTTTCTTGCTAAGACTGAACTTTTGAGGGTTATTATTGGATTTTGTTTTTCTTTGAGGGAAAAGAAGTTTCATTTTTCATGTTAGAAACAGGAGGAGGAAGGATTAGCACAAAAAAAATAGGCACCTTGAGTGTCATTACTGAAAAACTGGCACTGTAAGTTCTCATTTTTGTTTGACTTAGTTGGTGTTCTATTTCTAAGTAACTGTGTGCGTATTTTGATGACCTCCAAATCCAATAGGAAAATAATTCTCAATGAGACTATTTATGTCAAACTTCATGTTGATTCTCTCATCCATATTTATAGTTACTGTTTCCCACACTAATTTTGAGACCAGCCTTTACTTGTCTGTACTCAGTTTATAACTAATATACCGCAGTGATTTTTTTTTATTTTGTTTTCAGTCATTATGGGAACAGCAGAATACACAGGATTAATTTATATATTTAGCTTGAGGGTATGATACCAAAGTTAAATTTGCTAGCTCTTTGGCCACTAATTAATGAGTGTGACCAGCTAGCATAGAGGTAGCCCAATTATATCAGTGTTCTGGACTCTTGTCTGTGCAGAGTGGATCCCAGGAGTATTGTTTCGTGTTAGAAGGTGCTTGTAAAAGGATTTAGCAAGCCTGTCTTTGTGAATAATTGGCTTGATAAGAGATGCTAGTGTATGTGTAGGGAGCCAGAGGATCAGAATCCTTAATAGCTGAGCTATTGCAACAGTTAGCAGGAGTCATTATGATCTCTCTTAATGCATAGATTGGGTGTCCTTAATTCAGATACGATTCACAAAATATAATTGACTTTGGAGAAACTATGTGTTGCCCTGCATATTAGACCCAAAGACATCTGCAAAACTATCTGCTTATTGGTGGTTGTAGCTTAAAATAAAAGAATTAAAAATAACAAACACTATCCCTACCCTTTTCCCCAGCTGGTTAGTGCCATGTTTTCCTCCTCTTGCAGTCAATATTTTAATGTGCGCTGTTTGCTTGTGTCAAGGAAGCTAACATGAATGTTTTGGGAAGAGGGTGTTTTGCTTGGCTGTTAAATTAATTCTCTCGAGTAATTTAGAGACTCTTCATTGATTCATGTTTATGTACGTGCTCAACTGCAGATGAAAAAGGCTTACAGTCAACAGACATGGATCTCTGGAAGGGCCATCCATTGCAGTTAAGCATTTTACATGCTCACAGAAAGAAAGAAAATTCTGCATTTGGGAGGCAATGTCCAAAACTGAGACTACCATGTTTGTGCTCTGTTTGTTTGGTTCATATTGCTCGTTGTAAATAGCAAATGTTGAAACTCTTCACTTTACAGAGAATTCCAGTTCCATTTTAAAAGGAATCGATGATTTCACAATTGTGTCCAGTTACAGAACTTGTTTGGTTTTAAGCTTGCTAAGAATTCCCATGGTGTTTGAAAAGTATACTTTCGTGGAAAAGTTCCCACTTGTATTAAATTGAGTCTAAGGAAGCCATATGTTAAGTGCTGCTGGGCATTTGAAATGTCTATGACTCCTTTAAGCCACTTTTCATTGAGAAAAGGGCAAGGAGGAGGCTGTGATGGAATGGAAATCCAGCTAGCCAACAAACTGAAATACAGCTGGTGCAATGCAAAGCTGGTCCTCCAAGTGCAATTTCTTGCAGCATACTTGAGGGAAAATGATGTTACGGTGAGGTCAGGGACACTCTGCAGAGGGTTAAACACCAAATTTTCCTTTATGAATAATATAAAATAGCTGGTTCAAAGTGTTTCTATTTTTTTTCTTCCTTCTCTCAGTGAGTTATTGATTCATTTGCTTGTTATTGACTTTTCCATTGTGTGTCGAAACAAGATGGATGGGTATTTTCCAAAAGCTTTGTTATCAGCTCTTTCAGTGTTGTTTTGTATCTTTAAAGAAGGAATTTTTTCCTGTTTCTCTTGGTGAAAACCTGTGTAGGCTTCTTCTAGAACTTCTATGCAAAGAAACACTTTTGTTTCCTGTCTCTTCAGTATTCCTTCAGATACTTATTCTTGAGATGGAGCTGTGATGAAGTTAGATTGAAATCTTAGCTGGAATTAATTTTAGTTGGTGGAAATTTGTATGTTTTTTGAGTAAGAGAAATAACATCTTGCAGCACCTGAAAATTGATAGAAACATTGCATATGCAAAAATCCTATATTAAACTTAAATATAAAATCTTCTGATTTAGAAACATCGGAATTTAATTATGCAAACCTTAATGCTTCTGTCACAATTTTGTTTCATCTTTTTCTTTCTTTCTTTCTTCTTTTTTTTTAAGATGCTTGAACTAGAGTTTAGCAAATATCTGTTAAGCAAGTAGGCATATTTGTGTGTTGGGTGTTCTTTATTTTCATGGAGATGGAGTTGAAACAGAGAGCACTAATTGCTGTAGCTGGAGTAGCCAGGCCTTCTGTAGGCGCTGCATTAAATGAATCAAAACAAAGTTGTGCTGCTTATTTTTTTTTCTATTATTTATTATAATGAAATTAGGATTTTCTTCGTTCCTTTTAATACAAAACTATTTTTCAAATGAACCCCCTTGGAAGAAAGGAGTTGCAGATTTTGTGGTGACAGGGAAGTTTGAGAAGCTGTGTTGTTTGCAGCTCTGGTTAACATCTCCTGGTCTGACAGAATGGCATCTGGAATAATGGGCAAGGACTGGTGAACTACAGGGGCCTGCCTAATCACCAGTTTGGGGTGTGTGGTCTTAGGCAGTCTTGCTTTCAGCATTTCCATCTGTAAGTAGGGTAATGGAGCTGGATATGACATAAAAATGTACTTTTATTTTTTCTAGACTTGGCTTGCTTGAAGGCTGAGATAGTTCTGTGTTTATTACTGGACTTTGATGCAAGGCAGTGAGCAATGATGGGAGGAGGAAGGAGCAATACTAAACCCTGAGGGAGGAAAAAAGTCATGTAACAGTTGTCCACGTAGTGATTGCCCTCATGCTAAGAACAGGTTAGGAAAATTTCTGAAGGAGAAGGGTGAAGGTAATATATGTGTGCAAGGAATTAAGCTTTATAATCAGTCTTCATTGAAGCTGTTTTGGCTTGGTAGTCCAAATCAACTTTTTGTCAGCTATTTATTTATTAATACATTTGTTTTTACTTTAAAAAGTTATATGTAGTTTACCTTATAGTACAAATCACTAAACAAGTCCTTGCCGGAAGACTTACAGCCTTGTAATATAACTAAAGGTGAAATGGCCCACATCCTCTGGCTGTGGAGGAGTTGAAGATAATACAGCTTTCATCTACCTGTCATTGTTCATACACTGGAGAGTATCTCCTTGTAGTTCAGCTGGGAAGATAGAGCTTTTTCAATGATCCTTTCTTTTTCAGTGTGAACTCAGCTCCTTCTCCTCCTGTTGCCTGTTGCTCAAACAGATGACCCTGGAGAGGTGGCTAAAGACGGCTTACCCCTGGTGGTGCATCGGCTCATCCATGAAAGTGATAACCTCCTGCTAGCAGGTGGTGGTGGTCAGCTAATGGTGTCTTGAGGCGTTGAAGCAATTACAAAATATGTGTCCAAATCTTCTTACAAAGAGCATAAGCACAACTGTGCAGGGTTGGACATGCAGCTTATCTGGTGTTATATCCTGTCTCTAGATACGGGCGAGTGCTGTGCTGTGGGTTCTGTTTTTCTCTCACGCATGGCACTGACTGTCTAAGGCAGAGAAAAACAGCAGGCAGAACGTAGTGAGGCTTCCATTGCCTCCAGTGATTTGGGGATTGAAGATTTCCTGAGCAAGGGGTTAGTTATGTCTGTAATAGCTCTCAGTGGATTTCTCTTCTGTGAACTTGCCTAGTCCTTTTTTGAGCCCAGATAAATTTTTAATATCCAAAGTATCTGGTTATAGTGAGATTCATTATTTAACTACAAATGTTAAGAAAAAGCATCTTCTTACTTTGTTTTGAGCTTACTTCTTGCTCTATTAGATAGCCTTTTTTTTTCTCTTGGGAAACAGCCATCATTTCTCTACTGTTTGTAATTTTGTAGAACTCTTGTGGATGGCTCCCCAGTTACCGTGTTCAGGAAGATTGTTGTGTTTGCATTTCTTTAAACAAGGCGTTCTTGCCATTTGCTTACCATTTACCTTTGTCTCAATTCCCTGTACCTTTGATATCAAGAGACGGTGTCAAGCAGTGAGACAAAATCTGTGTATAGTTTTTAAGTACAGGTCTCTTGTGGCTTGATGGAGTGGCATTAATGTTTCTCTTTTTCCCCAGTTTCAAATAATTACTAGTATTTAATATGTTTCTTGACCATGCCTGAGTGTAGAGTAATAAAACAACCCAGTTATTATATATCTGTTTTAATGACAAGTTCTCATTTGTTTGTGATCTTAGTTAGTTCAGAGCTCATTACACATGCCATAATATAAACACTACTCGTACTAATGGATGGTAAGAGTATTAATTAAAGGATATCACTCTGCCAGGAAGATAACAAGAGGATGTTTTCATATGTTCCTAAATCTTTTTGTGACAGGAAAGTAGAACATAATTCCAGAGAATTAAAATTTGAAAAAAATGGTGTATGAACTATGTAGAAGGCTAGTTGGTTCTTCTTACAAGTGAGTTGACTTAAGAAAAACTGGACAGACATCTTCTGAAAGTAATTCAAATTCCTTATTTTTATGTGAGAAGTTAAGTAAAAAATCCAGCAAAATGAAATGAGGGATATTTCTCTCTCTCTCTCTCTCTCTTTTTTAAATTAATACAAAGATCTGTTCTTTGAAGTAGCTTTATACATAGAAAGAAACATCATATGAGTACTGGTTTTTACAGGGCTTATTTCTTATTCTCACTGGCTGAATGTAATAAATCTGCAAAGTAAAATGCAAAAACTGTAAATCTTAAGGAAATAGTCTCATGCAAATTGGAGTTAACTCCAAACTCCTTGGGAAACCTTAATTCTGACTTGTTTAAGCAGGAGCTCACCTGGTGAAACGGATTTGTAGTTGCGAGTTTTCATTAATTAATGAAGCATATTTCATTTGGCTGATATTTTCCCCCCCCATTATTAGAATATAGGTATTTTGGTAAGAGTTTTTTGAATTTATGATACTGCAAGCGATTTAATTTAAACCCTCAAAAATGTATCTTTAAAAGGCTTTTAAGTGCTTTCATGGCTCTCATCTCTGCATTTTGTGAATTACTTTCGTATTTTCGTACTTTTGCTGTATGAAACTGATGTGTTTAGTATCCATTCTCTCTAAGTATGAAGTAGCTAAGCAGCGTGTAATAGTGCACTGGCTGTATGGTAGACTGAATGGAAAAAAACTGCCTTTGGGCCAAATTTGGTCAAGACATTTAGTGACATTTAACGTCACTGAACAAAATCCTGCCTTGATTAGGAATCTCAGTTCTGCCCTCCAGATGTGGAAGTGCATATGTGACTCTCTAAACGAATGTTACATCTGTTGTGTACTGTGTTAGAACTCTCACACCCCCACCCTGTTAAGTGCAGTACTGATGTACATGTGACTGTGATATTAGTTGTCTGATCAAAAGAATCTAATCAAGCATTGTATTCCTGAGCTTTAAGAGCCCAAAAGAATTTCATGTGGAAAGTGTTTCATTTCCTTTAAAGCCAAGTGGTAGTATTTTCTTCTTTTTTAAATAAGCTAAATACACGCATTTGAATTTTTTCCCCTCTCCTCCTTCTTCTGGTCTTACAACACATTTTACTTTGTTGCCCAAGTGTAGAAAACTTTGCCAGGAAGACGGGTGAGCAATGCTTCTGTTTCCCATGACCCTCAACTCTAATGTTGTTCCAAGAGCTCACTACTTACAAATGCCTTGATAACTGCTTTCATTCCTTTCATCCCTCCCCCGCCATCCAGCACAGGCCAGTGGGACTGATCCTCCTTTGAGCAGCTCTCTTCACAGAACAGGAGAAGCTACTTAATGTAAAAATCATGGAACATAAAAGCATTGAAAGATATATTGCAGAATTTTTTACAGCTGAAGATCTGCATGATAATTGCTGCGGTGATTTATTCTTAGGTTCATAGAAGCAGAGAGCTCCCTGCTTTCTTAGAGCTCCCTGTTCATACCAGAAATAATCCTGGTTTTTATTTTTTCCCTTGGATAGATATTTGGGTAGGGGTAGTAGTGGGGACACTGCATCTCACTCTACAGTGCACAGCACTGAACTGGCAGAACTGATCTTGGTCAGATAGTCAGAACTCTGGCTCCTTAAGAATATGTTGCAGCACTGGCTTTAATTATATTCTGATATTATATTTTGTCATATATTTCTTTGTCTGCAAATAGGCACATGTATTTTTTTAAATTTCTTTCGATGCATGGTAAGATTAAGAACAAACAGAGAAAAATGTCTTTTCAAGTACTACTGTAAGATCATCTGATGCACCAATACCTTACATTGCACTAGAAATCTGGGAATTCCCATGTTTTTTCTGGCAACTCTTTAGCTGCCAGACAGGAAATCACTCTCTGCTTTTTCAACCTCTGGCAGCATCTGCTCTTAGTTTCTTTGTCCTCTTTTTTGTGGTGCTTCTCTGCCTGCTCAGTGTCACTGGGATGTGCGAGGAGGAGTGAGAAATGACGTACCATGCCTGATAAACCATGTTTCATTTGAAGAGTCTGGGGGGAGAATACTGGAACGTGGACCCAATTCTCTGGAAAAGTCTGACACTGTTCTGGGAAATAAACATCCATGGGGTGGGGGAAGAATGTGGAAGATCATGAAAGAGCATTTAAAATCCCCAGAAGGAGCAAGAGAAAGTATGTTGAGGGTCAAAGCATGTTTGCAGGGATGAAAGTTTAGGAATCTTTGAGACCTTCCTGATAGAGTACTATGGAGTAGTTTTATCAACAGACAGGGAAATGCTGAGAGTGAAGATGAGTTAGTAATGATACTCAGTTATTTGAGAATGGAAAAAAAGCAGGGAAATATGCTTGTTTTCTAAGATCTATTTTTCTCCAAGACAGAAAAATATTGAAATATTTCAGGCCTTTACAGCGGATCTTGGTCAAAAAGCGTACAGGATGAAAATAAGCATATCTGCAAAACTGTCATTTGTATAGAAATGTTTTGGTTGAATGTAATTTAGAAAAATATAATAATATGCTAGAAATAGTACTAAGTTATACCCTACAGCCAAGCTTTACAATTTCAGAAGTAAAAGGAAACCAAATGCTTTCTGAAAATTCTAGCCATATTTGTGGAAAAATACTGTAAAAAATTGCAGTAGTGGCAAAGGGAAATTTTCTGTTCTGCCTTGTACTGTGTGATTAATCACTTGTAAAGTGTAATTGTGTGAATATGGTTTGATAGACCATGGTAATTCCCTGGAAAGTCAGTTTGTCTTCTAATCAAATGCAGCAGTATTGTTAAACAGTCTTATAAACTAAAATATTGAGAAAAGATTTTGTAAGAATGAGGTAATGAGAAATAAAATATAAGAATTTGGGAGTATCGAAACAAAAATGACATCACTTAATATGAGAAAGTGCTATGAAGTTGCATACATGCTTTAACTTCAGGGAAACAGATGAGCAGTATGTACTGTATTTTGTCCTCCACATTAAGGACTACAAAATATACGTTTTAGATGCATTTGTATTTTTTCATGCATTTATAATTAAGCAAAGTCAAAACAAGTTAGTAATCTTATAGACTTAACAGCTTTTGCATACTAACATTATTTCTTTCTGTTCTGATTATGTGAATGCTCAACCCACCACAGATAATAAGGTTAGGTTTCCACATCTGCACATGAAGTGACTGAGGGTAAGAAGAGGAATACTGAAAAGAGGGATGGAATATTATCAATATTGTCTTTTGTCTGTATAATATTATTTGGTTCAACAGTTCTTTTTCAGGGAAGTTTTAGTATGTTTTTTATCAAGTAAGCATGCAAATGTGGCATAAAAATTCCCCTCTCTTTAAAGATCATTGCATTCTTGGAGTGTCCTCAAGACTGTATTAGACTTAGTTCCTAACTGTAGAGAATGACTAAGAATATCCAAAGTACTGCACAAGTGTCTAACATAAGGAAGTTGTGACTGAACAGTGTTGGTATGAATAGCTATGAAGTTTATAGAACATACAGACTTTTCAGTGGCTCTTGCCTCACAGTGTCAAGAAAGTGGGGATTTTGTTGCATTTGATCAAGGGGATTTCTCAGTGCTTTCTATAATGGGAAAGTAAATTGTGCATTTTTCTCATGGAAATATTCATGAGTAAGAGAAAGACACTGAAAAATTTCAGTGCCTTATGTAACCCCAGAGGAATGCAGCAATGCATGGGCTACATGTTGACATATTCTCCTGATGTCCTTTCCCTGGAGATTGTGGGAAGAAGTTAGGTTCCCTGAAATTAAGAGCAAAGCAGAGACCCTAAGGTAAAAAAGTAATGTGGGATTTTAGGGGTGGGGAGTTGGTAGAGAGTTGTTTGTTTTAGTTGCTTGTTATTGTTCCATGAATAGCAAGTTGGCAAAGAAAATGGACTGATGAAGCTGGCAAATAAAGAGGGTAAAGAGTGTATTGAGAGCAACAATGAAAGACTGTGTCAATACAGTGGCCTAGAGCTGCAAAATCTCTGGCACTGGGCACTGGATTCTCTATTCCCTTGTGGTGTTTTCTTGTGGATTCTTTAAAAAGCATTGTGGCAAGTGGCCAGCATTAGTTCCATCAGCCCTTGCAGATAGTCTCTACTCTGTGCCAGCCTGCCCTGTGTTTTGCCAAATTAAATTCTGCAGAAGTTTGGATAAAATGTGGTCACTCATAAGAGGAGAGGGTTTTTTTCTTCCTTTTGTCTTTTTTTTTTTCTTATGACAATCAGAAAAGTTAATATGATCTGGAAATTACCTCAGCTAAGAAATAAAGAATAACGAATGTGTGTAAATAATTCTATCAAATAGACTTCTAAAAATAGAAATACCACGGAAAATATTCCATGCAAAGGAAGGAGTCCAGGATTGAAAACCATGAGACCAAAGACATCAGAAGCTGCATCAGCTGACTATACAGATCTTTTTGTCAACATTTAGAAGTTGTGTTAACATGCACACTAAATTGCTCTCTGACTACAGGTGATCTGAACATGTCATGGCAATGATGTTTTATTGAATTGGGATTACCTATTCTGGCAGCAAATCCCAGAATTCTTTTCATATGCAGTTAAAGGAATTAATAGCATTACCAGCATATGTGCCAGCATTCCCAGGCTCAGATTGCTGCTTTGGGCTGATTTGTAAGACATTTTCAGATGTTTATTAAGGTGCACCCCTTGCTTGTGCTACTGCTACTGTATATGTTATGAGTAGGAAGATTTTTCTAAATGTGATAATTACCTAAAACCGTTGATAATCATTTATTTTTCTTTTTAAATTAGCAGTGAGCATTGAAGAGTGGAAAGGCAAAAATAGCAAAGAAAATGCATTTTAGTATTCTACTCTGAATTAGGACCTACTACTGTGAAGCTGGAAGTCTTAATGCGAAAGCCCTTAAGCCAGGAAGAAATTTGAAATATAGTAGTGATATATGCAGTCCTGTATGATCACTGCTTTTAACTACTTAATCATTCATATTGCCTAAATATAATTGTACTGCCAGCTTCTGTGTTTACAGTCTATGGTGTGGAAAAAGATATCCCACTGTGACATGTTCTACTTACAATCAAATTGACTGTAGCAAACACAGAAGCTGTTGAAGTTCAGTGCTTCTCAGTGGGGTGTTTTTGTTCCCTCGGCTTATTTTCTGGCTGTTGATATAGCTCGCATCCTTGAAGCTCATTCCCTCATAAAATAACAAAGCCAAGGAAGTTCCCTGTTCATCTTCACTGTAGAAGAGCATGTCATGAACTATTTAAGGAGACATGTATCTCACATTTTCCTGAATAAATAGTGTTTTACAGATTTGTATTTGTAATACTGAAAGCCCTTTTTTCACTTTTATGAATTTTTAAATGCTTCCTTGCTTCTGTCATTTAGTGTGGTAAGAATACTGCAAATCATGCTCATAGCTGCTATTTCACAATAATAATGTCTCTCATATAAAAACTACTTTTTCAAGTGTTTAGATAACTTAGCCTGAACAGTTGTTTATAGAATGAGAGTTGCTTAGGAAATAAATCAAGAAAATAAATCTATTTGTAAAGCAATTAAAGAACAACCATAATAATGACTTATTTTCAGGTATTGAGGAGTAGAAGTCAACAAACTGGATAAATGTTTCTTCTGCATTTCAGCATGCTATTTTACCAGCTACTCCTGCAATACTGTTCAATTTCTGCTGTGTTTTATTCACATATTACCATGCCTTAATGCTGAGTTTTGCTGACTAGCTTGGGTTTTAACAAACTTGTATGTCAGTGCATGACCAAATGAGGTATCTCATCAAGCAGAGCAGCATGATGCATCTAGTCATATCTGGTAGTGGACTCATACTTCCACAAAGTTTTGAAACACCGAAGGTGACTGTACGTAGTCTCCTTTCCAGTCTTCAGCTGTGCTGAAATTCAGCTGACTGAAGGATTGTCTCCAATATCCTGCTTGGTCAATCATCACCCCTTTTCTTTTGCTGTCTTTGAAGCCATGGAATAATAACTAGCTTTGTGTCAGATAGCCAGATATGTTGCTGTTACTGTATTAGCCTCAGTGTCTGTTTGAAGTCCCATTTACTGCATTCCAGCTGTTGCTCCGGAGTTCATTTAGGCATGTTTAATCTTCTCACTAAGTTTCAGCTGCTGTTTTTCTTTATTAACCCAGTGACTAATACCAAGCTTTCCCAGGATGATTGACATCAGTCAGGGAGAACATTGGTTATTGGAACTCCATTTGCTAATGAAGTCATCTTTGTAAGCAAACAAGTGGAAAGACTGTGGCTTTGATGTGTTTGCTGAGAACACTTTCTTGCACGCTGCTACTAGGGTAGGGATATGAGTCCTCTGCAAGTGCTCCCAAGTTTCTGCTTTTGGAAATTGATTGATCCCTATCAAAAGTTTGGACTTTCTGCTGTTCTTCCAGATACCAGACTGGCAAAACCAAACAAATTACAACCTTCCCAGTCCAATAAAAAATTCATTGTGCTTACCAACTTGTGGAAATCTTTTCAAGTGTCCTTATCTGTAGGACTTTGTCCTTGTTGTGACAGGCTGTGCCGTGCAGAAGCATACACTTGTTTTTTTCATCCTTTGGGAAATAGTATCTGTCAGTTCATCACATTGTTGCTATGTATTGTTCTCTCCTCCTCCTCAAGACTCTATATAAGTAATTATCTTATGATCTGTTTAACAAATCCAGGACAAGAAAGTGGAAGAACAATTCTGGTGATACAAAGGGTCTGAATCATAATTTTATCATCCTATATTCAGCTGTAAGGCCCTGATACCTAAAATAAATTAATATATTACAGTTCATATTACATGCTTCTCTTTGGCAATTTCAAAGAAAGTGAGTCTTAAATAAACCTGCCTTCTAGAATAATCCAGGGGAATTTTTTTTCAAATTTTCTTGAAAAACATGTGTAATGTAGATTAATCAAATATATGAAATTTTAGGGAGAAGCACAATAGAGAAGTACATTTGGTGATTCCTTGGTGAGTTTCCTGAATGGATGATGACTTTTATTATTCTTTCATTAGCATTATGATACTGATGGTTGCTATTGTATGAATCCATGTGCAATACTGGTGTTATTTTGTTGTCTTTTAGCTTTGTTGTAGTTATCCTTTTATTATTTCTGGTCACAGTCTGGTAGCTTCGTTAGTACTTCCTCTGTCAACTCCACAAAAAATAAAATCTTGTTTGCCAGTTGTCTTGCTACAACCCTGACTAAAACAGGCAACTCTGTCACAGTTATTCCTTGCACTGACAGTATGTAGTGTGTAGGTGGCTACTCTTGACTATGTGCCTCACTGCAAATGGAACTGAATCCTTCTTTGGAATCGGAGAAAGTAGGGAACAAATGGTAGAAGTGAGTATTCTTAGAAAATACATATTAACAGAACTGCCCCTCTGGCAAATGAGGTTGCATTTTCATTCTTTTGCTGGCACCCAGAGAGATTACTTCATTTGAGTGCCTGCAGAAAAGCAGGGGCAACAACATTGCTGAGTTCGTTGAGACTTTTGAGCAGCCATCCTTCCCTGGATGACAGATTTGTACTGCCAGTCAATAAATCTGGTGAGGTTTTTCTAGCAACTTAGAAGATCAGTTGTCTCTGCTTGAAGTAAAATTTCTGCCCTGAGCTAAGTGACTGTCCTAGTTCATGTGGATTCAATGAAAAGAGGGACATGACTTTACAATGTACTTGCTGAGTAAAAGCAACTATGAGTAATGGCACCGATTCTAAAAAGGTGATTTGTGTGGTGATTACCTTCCTTCTGGAAGCAGCAGCAGCATGCTTTGAGGACTCTCAGTGACATTAAGACTTTGGGATATATAGTGATATATGACATTTTGTAAAACTGGACAAGGTCTCTGCTCTATCTGCTCTTTTCATTCTGGTTGTCCATCATTTGCCTCTTCTCAATTAGAGACAGTTGCTCTTAAATTTGTTTTAATTCAGTTTTGAATTGTGGAATCTTTTAGAAAAGATATGCTTACTTGACAGCTGCATCTTTTCTGTGACTGGTGTATAATTTTATAATCCATTAAAATGATGATGCTCTTAAGAAAATGATAAACACAACCAGGTAGCGCTGCTTGGTCCAATGTTGGTGATTCAACTGCAATCTGAGAGTCTTAGAGAGTACCTCCTATTTCAGCCTTTTGGAAGCTGTCCAAGTCAGCTGGAGTTTTCTGTAGCATAATTTTTTTTTATCTTTTCAGGTTAGATTAATGAACCTTCTACATATGCCAGTAATGTTAGAACTTGTGTTAGAGGAAACATCTGACCTTGGAACTTCATTTTATTCTTTGCTACGCTGAACAGCTTTAATCTTATTATGGTATTGTCTAATACTCTCAAGGAATTAGGAAAAGCCTCATATAGAGGCAGATATCTCCAAATGGTATCTTGCTGCATGACCTAATCAAGTTATCTAATAAGCTCCTTAATTCTTCATACCCACTATTTCTGAACTAGGTTAAACATACCTCCTTCAGGTTCAAAATGTATAAAATTTTAATGTATAAGCTGTGTCTGATTTGCTGACAGAGTGAAAGATTGGCATCATATATCAGTAATCCAGGATATGAAATGGAGACTCCAGCTTTGGTATCTTTTAACATTTATTTTCCTTTATTTTGACATTTGTTCCACCAAACTCTGCGTATGTGGGAGAATGATAGAGGAGAGCCAATGTTCCCTCATTTCCTTTCACATTCAAAGAGATGCAGTTCATCATGGGCAGTTATTAGATTGTCCAAAGGAAATAAATCTGCCTTCCTATTAGCAAGAGTTAATTTTTACATTCCAGTGTACTTGCAATATAGAAACTTTTTTCATTCAATTGCCTTAAGTCCACATAATTCCATTTGGCATCAATTGCTATACAGAAATTTTTTAGAAGGGTTTGGGACTTAGTGTAGTAACTTGGTGAAAGAGTAAATAATAAAGCTGTGTTTCTTCCCTTTAAACTTAAAATATACTGCTGTGAACAAATTCAAGTTTAGATCTTTCTAAGAAATGTGGAACAGTCATTTACTTAGCTATGAAAGATGCTGTATTTGCATAAAACGCGGTGCTTCATCTTATAAAGATTATTTTGTTCTCATCTATACAAACAGTAGGAAACACTTTTTGTTTAGCATTCAATTTGTTAATACACTAAATAATATAATCTTCATCTACAGCACAGTTGGAAATGTACAGTAAGAATGCAATAAATCTGGGTAGCATTCTTTCCTGTTTTCCATATGCTTTATCAAAAAAATACACAATTTGTTGACCCAGTTTTTTATATCTTAGTTATTTATCAGATATGCATACAGAATTCCCTACTAATAAAAGAAAAAAAAATTTGTTAATTTCTGTATTTTCTAAAGATGATGGATCTCTTTTTGGACTGATGTATTCTATAGCTGCCTATAAAAATACAAAAGGAACAGGCATTGGGACAAAATTCTGGCAGTGCAAAATACAGGAAGGGATTCCCTTGCTTGATAAATAAAATTTAAAAAAAAAAAATCAGTCATCTTATTTTGGGGATTTTTATTTGGAGGTATTTGAAATCTCTATTTCAATTATTTCTCAATTCTTCATTTAGGATAGTAGAATGGTTCTTACTGCTGGACATCACTCAAATTTAAATGATGCTTTGTGTGTATGGGGGCTGTTTGTGTGTTTGATATTAGGCCAATTCATATATTTATATGTTAGATTTTATTCCTTCCTGGAAGAAGGTTAGCCCTCTTAATTTTGTGTCCAGCACTGAGTGAATGAGTATTTATGGCTTTGCGATAACAGAGGGTAAAGAAATCACAGAATGACAAAATAACTGAGGCTGGAAGGGACCCATGGAAGTCATCTGGTCCAACCATTTTGCTCAAGCAGGACCAGTTGCCCATGTCCAGACAGCTTTTGTATATTCCCAAGGATGGAGGCAGATATGTGATGCTTTTAAGACAAAATTTATGAGTTTGCTTTCATTGTAACTTATCCTTACCGTGAATTTTCCAAGATTTAGCAGATGTCAGAATCTTAATTGTCAATTTTCCTAGCATCAAAACAGATACCAGAGATACAGTGTCCAGGACTCAGAATATTGTTATTGGTTTTCTGGGCTCATCTGGAATGGTGGTGTTTTTAAGTCTTGACAAACTCCATTCCTTCTCTGCATTTGCCATTAGTATATCTAAAAAGAAAAGATAACAGATTTATGTGGCTGATATTCTGTATTTTTTTGTCATGTACAATTATAATGAAATTTTGTGCTATAAAATTTGGAGTGCTTTGTGAAATTTAGTGAAAATACTGCACATAATTCATGGATAAGCATTTGTGTGGGTTTTTTCTCTTCAGTTGCTTTTTACAAAATTTTTCATTAAAACGTTATACAGTGTGATGTATCAGAATAATTAGAATGTAATTATTTTGATAAAGGTAATGAAAAAACTGTAATGAGCTTTATTTTCAACTGCAAACTAATATTGCAGTATTTCAAAGAGTAGTCTACTTATATAGGCAATTTATCACGAGACATTAATTTCTTCTATTAATTTGTTTTTCAAGATAAAAGTTCTTTAGTTGTCAATGTGATATGCTAATTAACGTTTAAAATCTTACATCAGCCTGTTTCATAGGTGTCTAGGATAACTCAGGTATTTGATTTTGAAATGGTTTTAAAGTGGTTTTTGAAGTGGTTTTAAAATGAGGTTAATGTCCAAAAAAGATGCTAGTAAGGAAACTTGGTAAGCAGAAAAAATACTAAATGCAGATATCCATGATACCTTGCTCCAATGAAGTTCTAGTTGAATAATTCTGATTTGGTTTTTCTTCTTGAATTCTAGATTTATCCATGGCAGTACAAAAATTTTCACAGTCTTTACAAGATTTTCAGTTTGAGTGCATTGGAGATGCTGAAACTGATGATGAAATTAATATTGGTAAGTACACTCTTTGCTTTGCTGGCAGTAACTTTTTTTATAGTTTCTTATAGCATGTTATCAGAAATACAGTGGGGCAGTTCACAGTTGTTTTTTAATGGGTCATGCCGCAAAAATAGAAAAAATTTCAATAAATAGAAACCATGCAAGACTTTAAAAATACATGTCAAAAAACTATGTCTTCATGGCATAGCTTGATTTATTGTAGTAGAAAGTGTTCAACAGTACTTTTGTCAGCTGTGTCAACTGTGAATCCTCTAAATTCTGCTGCTACTTTTATGTTTCAGTCAGTTTTCAGTGGGTTACTAAAAAGTACACAAGTTTTCTATGCTGTAACATCAGTCTGCAAAAATCCACTTAAGTGCCTAGTAAGACACAGGAAGTATTTAAAGGTCTAAAAAGAGGAATGTGTTCATTACAACTTGTGCATTCCTAAGTATATGGTTGTCTGAACTTTTGCCAGTAAAATTTACTAGCTGCTTATTGTTCTGTGTCTACACACACAGAAATTCTGCATTTGCAGAACCGAACAGCTCAACTTGTCTGGAATGTAAGCCTCTTTAATGTCATCAAAATACTCTTCCCTCAGCAGACTAATCCTGGAAATGTTTCCAGGATTCAGAAATTCAACCACTCTTTACTGCAAGGCATTGCTGCAGTTGTAGTGATGCTTTTACACAGTAGCACAGCTGCTTTAACCCCCATTGGTAAGAAATTTGGATTATAATCCATCTTCAGAATGGCTAAATTCAGTAATCATGTGTCTTACATACCACATGGTCCCCATGTGTCTCCTAAAACATTTGAGAGGAAGTAAGATGGTTCTTAGAGAGTAGTGGCTTCTAAAAATAAATGATTTGGCAGTACAAGAGGGAACATAGGACCTGTGGGTATTTTTTGAAGAAGTTCTATGTAATGCAGAGATGAAACTCGGATTTGGTCTTTTCCAAGTGTATCTATTATTATGATCTATTTTCAAGTCTCCTCTCCCTTTAATTTTTCCTTTTCCTGACTGAGTCATTGGACAGAAGGTCTGAACTGCTTGTTTTCACTCACAAGGTTTGCTTCATCCTCACCCTACAACATTATGGTAGTCAGAAAACTGTCATCAAAGATGACTGGTATTTGGTCATGGTCTTCCACTAACTCCTAGCAGGGGATGGGAGGGGAAGTTTAATTCTACTGACAATTAACAAGTAGGGCAGTGAAATCACTGAGCTGCTGCTACTCAGGTGTAAAACCGCATTCTTCAGATGTGTCCAGATTGGAAAGAGAAATGGTGTCCATGTACACTTTGGCATGCTACATATTATTTCTTGGCTGTTAAAATAATACTGTACATACATATAGATATATTTAACTAAATCTGCATTATCTCAGTTATATGTCTTAGATTTGGTCAGTAACTTTTTTTAAAGACATACGGCTTTGCATTCAAAATCAGGTGAAACAGAGACAACATTAATTTTACTTGTAACCTAAACGTAGCAGAGAAAAGACATTTTATTGTTTGGACATTGAACAGGCATTTAAAACTATTTAGGAAAAAACACAATTCGTGATGCTTGACAGCTGATTTATTTCACTTGAAGCTTCAAAGAAGGGATTTCTAGTTTCTAAAGGACCAATTGCCTGATGGATTGTCATGTACATCAAAGAAGCTTATAAGAGTAAACGGTGAACTGTGACAGGAATCAAATTCAAGTCTAACAGAGCTTGAATGATACTGTGTACTTTTATAGGGTAAGGCTCAATTTTTGATCTCCCTAGAGCAGTGACCTAGAATTCATCCATATCTTTAACATGCTCCAACAAGATAAATGTTTGCTTATCATCAAAGACAGCTTTGTATAGATGAATCCTGTTCTGTACCTCATTCTGCTTTCACCTCCTTTTTCTAAAAGTGTCTACAACTGTGCAGGCCAGTAAGAAGTTCTATTTCAGTCTGCAGTGATGTTCTGACTTGATAAGATTTCTAAAACCCTACCATATGCATAGGGACTTTTTGTAAGGACTACATTTCTATTTCAAGCTTAGCATTGAAAATCTACCCTAATACATCTTAGCATTGGGAATTCACCTCTGAACAAGACTTCTTCTGTTGGATGTGAGTGGTTCTTTTTAAAAAAGGCTCAGATTCTTTCAGCATTAAATATAAGTGATTTAAGTGATTTTTTTTTTTCCTTACCAATAAAAAATATTTGGAATTGAGTTGATAGCTCCATTAAGATTTTTTTGAGGTAATACTAGAGTTGGGGGTCTCTCTTTAGTGACTAAGCACAACTTTTTTTTTTCTTTTTTTTTCCCAGTCTGAGATCTAATAAGAGCAGTTTTATTTGCATTTCCTATAACCTGTGCATTTTTATTTGCTCTTTTAATATAACTTACTTATTCCAGTAAGCCCATTACATAAAATACATAAGAAGTAATTTCAGTTAACCTTTGTGACACACTCCACATAAACAGAATTATGGTGGTATTCTTCATACTTATTTTATCTCTTATTTAATCCAGTGATTTATTTGTTTGGGTTGGTTTGGGTTTTTTAATTCCTATCTTTGATTTTTAATTTTGATGATTTCTTGTCTGTTTTTACAAGAATTTAATTCTTGCACAGAAGAGGTGTTCTTCTTTGACCAAAAAGTCTTACCTGTGTCTGTGGCTGTGTAATACATTTTAGGTAATATTTTCGTGTTGCTGCAAGTTAGCCAGATTTATCTTCATAGTCCCTTTCAGATATACCATGCCTAGTTTAGAGTCATTTTATGCATGAGTTGTAAGGAATTTCTCTGACTTTCATGGATAAGCAGGCTGTCTTGTTCCTCACATCATCTACAACACTTATGTTTTTGGTTGGTTTTCTAACTGTGAACATCAAAGGATTAAAGTTATAAAAACCTTTTCAGTTTTTAATCTTTTTGCCAGTGTGGTGTGGGAAACAGTGGTCCCTATCCTTACTAGTTTTTCTTATTAAAAAATAAAACAAGTTAGCAACAATTGATGGTTTTGTCTCTTTCTTTGGTTTGGACTGCTTGTGGAAGCATGTGATCTGCAGCAATGCCTGGGCTGTACTGTTTGATGTCAGAACATGGTTATTAGCTCCAGTTGCATGTGATTCAGTGATTGTTTTTTGTGCAGCTGAAAAGTTTTGCAGGAGATGGCATTTTCAATGCAAAAAATAACAAGATGAGTGACAGCAAACTAATAATACTAAAAAGCCATAATAACGAAGGTTTGATGTAACTTGCCCTTACTCTGAGAAGAGGGTGTTGCTTTCCTAATCTAACAACTGTGTTTTCCTCAGAAATACCAACACTTGATAACACTTTACCATTTGCTTTTTAGACATATCATCCCGCTCTCAGCCCTCTTTGTAAATACTTAGCACAAAAATTAAATACTGAAGCTTAACACTGAATGTAAAGGAGCTCCGTCATTTGTCTTGCCAAGTGGGAATTTTGTGTAAAATGGATGCATGATTTTTACATGTTTCAAAACTTATAGGCAGCATAAAACTTTACATGGATGGGATAGCTGCAAGAACTATGTTTTTAATGATCATCTATCTTTCTCCTCAGTGTACACTGCAGGCATAAATTTTGCAAGGAGAAGGTTTCCCCAGCTCTTCCTAGTATTATCCAACTTGTGTCACCTGGAACTCTCCCTAAGAATTTCAGTGTCTTCATCCTCTTTTATTCTGTTTGTGTTATCTGGTTTATGGCTGCTAGAGATGAAAATAATAAACATTATTTACTCAATGGAATTCTGTCTTGTGCCTTTAACGAGTTTGTGTCTATTCTGTATTATGGCTAATTATATATATGAGGTCTAATATCTGCAGTATAAGACCATGGTCTTCAGAACTAAAAAAACAATAAGACAAATAAACAAATGCCTGCTATTTTGGCATTTTATTTTAATATCTGTGTTTTATTAGCATGTGCTGTTTAGGAAAGTGCACTGAAAGGCATATGTCTTTCACTCTGTGACTGCTGGTTTTGAAGTTTGGGGTTTTCTTCCCTGAAGGGAATTATATTATGACAGATGTTTCAGGTAGCATCAAGTGCTTGATTTAAGAATGCAATAGGATTATGATGATTTATGAAATCATTATTAATTGAGCCACAAAGAATAGGTCAAAACTTGTAAAATGTGATGTCTTTTCTTGTGGGCACTGAATTCTTCTCTTTCCGGTAGCAGCTGGGGCTCGTGGTCTTTGCTGACTCACACCTCAAGTCGTTCATGGGATTATTAAATTGCTTACAACTAACCATCTACAGAACTGTGAGCTCATACCTGGCAGTTATATTGTTTACAGCAGTTAGTTTCAAGGTGAACTTTGAAACATTGAACTGAAATGTATGGGAGGGAAAGAACTCAAAACCAAACAGACAAATGCAGAATGCTAATAGTAGTTGTTTGAGTCCACTGCTGTGTTTTGCTTTCTTGTTTTAGTTGAGCAATGATGCCAGAAGCTCAGTCTTCTTTTTCTGTCATACTAGGTATCACAGGCACAATGCTTTTCCGTTAGCATTTGCTCTGCCTTCTTGGAGAGCTTGTCAGAGGACAAGCATCCTGTAGCTAATAGACCTGTACTGGGAAATTTGTATATAAAACTACACAAAAAAAAAGGAAAAAAATCCTGATGCTTCCTTTACCCCCCATCTTTTCTAACAGTGTAAAAATGTAATAGACTTTAAGAGGTACCAAATTCCATTTTTAATGGTACATGCTGTGGATATAATGCTCTATTCAAATAAATAAATTTAAACTAACAAAAAAAATTGCATAGGAGCTTTATGCATGCCTAAGTGTGTATAGACAAATCTTGACAATCAGTCTATGGACTTGGCAGTCTCCAGGTTAGGACACTGTCTTTTGGAGGTTCATCAGGAATCTGAGAGGGTAGATGTGAGATTAATCACAATTTCAAACCACAGGTTGTTTGTGGTTTGTAATGGCTTCTTGAATTTGCTTTGCTTTTCCTGAACTATTTATTAAATGCAGTCGAGCCACCTACAGTCTGAATCACTTGGCTATCTCACAGGTCATCTCTTTAATTATTTGATTCTTTTACGGGGTTAATATACAACCTACTTTGCACTGAATTCCCATTTGTAACCAGGCTTCCGAGTGGAATTACCAAATTGCAAATAAGTCTAAAATTACTTGCAGCATCTCAGGTCTACTACTGCCCTATCCAAAAAAAGATCAGGATCTCGCCACCACCTTGAGGGCAGAGTTTTGGGGGTGGATTTTTTAGTGTAGGCATCATCCCAACAACTTTTCTAGAGCTCGAGTTTGTTGACCTTGTGGAACAGATTAGAGACAAGTATATTTACAAAAGGTGTTTTTATTTTAGATGGGTGGGGAAGGGCTGAGTCCTGAATTAGACTAGAAAGCTATTTACAATGGAGAGTGAATTTGCATAGAAAGATTGTATGCTGTTTTTCCACAGTAATTACCTGCTTAGATTTACCAGCTCTTTTTCCTCCCACTGAAAGAATGAATTTTAAGATTTCACTTTTTAGATTACTTTGAAAGCAACTTTACTTAAGGTATTTATAAGATCACCAGACAGAGTTCTTTGGTACTTGTACTGGATTTTTTTATCTACAGAAGTTCAATGGTAACAATTTATGGGAGGAACTCAGCATAATCAGGGTGTGAAATGCCTAAAGTATTTGTTTCAAATCTGTTGATTCTGTTCCTACCATTATTTTTTTTAATCCCTGTTGCATATTTGACAATTTAAACAAATGCCAGCTCTTTCCAGAACTCTGTTGTTTCTTGGCTTCAAGAAATGAGTGATTTTATGCTAGTGCTGGGGTCCTATCAAGGCTTCAAAACAACACCTGCCCCAGAAACTGAAGGTTGGCATTCTGTTGGTCAAGCCCAGAGCTCTTGTCCTGGCTTGGAAGGGCAAATGAGGTTGACAAATCAAGTAACAAAATAAGGGCGCAGTACGTCTTTATCTGTTCAGGAGGAAAAGGTAAAATAAGATCATCAACATAGTCCATGTTGTTTCATTTTCTCTTGGAAACCTATCTGAAGGTTGTTGGAATTTGCATGCTCCGTTCTCTGTTGACCTTAAGATGAGTATTCAAATGAAAAAACTGAATTGGAGTGGCAATGCAGTTACTGCCATTTTCTGTTTGCCCTACCTTTCTTCTGTGTCAGGAGTAGCTGACAGTAGGAGCTCTCCTGAGTCCCTGCAGTTTACATCCTGGTGTAGCTAAAATTCATGTTAGTTCATTTTACTGTATTGAACTGCAGACTGTGGTGTCTCAGGTACTGGTTGCCTTGGAGCTCCTACTGTGCACAGAAAGAGGTTGAGGCAGGCAATCAACAGCAACAACTTTATTGTCCTGGTGCATTCTGCCAAGGAGTTAAGATGAGTCAGTATTTGATCTGAGTGACTGAGTAGATGAATGGAAAAGTCCATGCCACTCACAGAGCAAGATGAAGTAGCTTTTGTGTGTCTCATTTTGATCTATTGGGTTCTTGAAGGTGTATTCTACTTTACTGCGCTCATTCCATGCCTTCAACATACCTCTTTTCCCCTCCTTTGTCACTTAACTTCATTATTTCTAGATTTGGACATCCCAGTGGAAGTATGAATGCCTATGGGGAGACAATTTGAGGATTAGAGTGTTGCTTTATAGACTTGTTTTGAAAAAAATGAGTATGTACTGTGGATACATATAATACACTTCTAGTAAATCAGCATAACATTTTAGAGTTGTCAGGCTAGCATACCTCTTGAGAAATAGGAACTCATTTTCAAAAATAGTAGTTTGATCAATTCAGCTTTGAGATATACGTCTTCAGGTTTGAGCAAGTAAGGTAAGGGATTTATACTTTCTGTAATCAAAATGCTTAGTAGAGTTTAGAGTTTTAAGCACAGGAAGTTTTTGATCCCTTTGTAGGCCTAAATTCAATTAAGCAATTATGGCAAACATAACATCTGTTGAAGTATTTGGTGATACTTTTTCTAAACTCTTTCACTATTCAAGCAATAAATGCACAAAAGTTTAAAAATCAGAAAAGCAGTATTAATGATTCTCAGTTGCATTCTGAATATATTGCTTTTGCTTTTACTTCCGCTACTTCAGCACTCATAAAGAGCCACACACAAATAAGGTTTGTACAGCTGGGATGATAAAAATATCAGGACTTTTTCCTTCACTTGAAGTATGGATGGGCCTCTGAAGAATTGGGGATTGGCAAGCCTGCAATGTAGTCATAATTACTTCTAATGCCTTTGTTTATGGAATGCTATGATTGAATATTACTTTTGCAGCTTAACATTGCTGCAAACAATGTTGTACATTGCTCAGTGGTTGTTTCCTGTGTTGTCTTGTTATTCAGCTGTTCAAAAAAGCTTCAGCTTGAAGCAGCAATTCTTATCTTAGAACAAAAGATTTGTACTCATAGTACATTTCTATCACAACTCTTTCTAGTGGGATGAGGGAGGAAGAGCAAGAGAGGATTGTAATCTGATTGCATCAGAATCCATCTTTGAACTTAACTATTTCTGAATATTCTATGGGTTTTAGAGCTGTTCTTCCTCTGATATGTGATAAGATATCAGTCAACTCTGGTGAAGCCAGATCTGTTCAAGTCAAAGGTTAATGGTCAATTTAGTTGAGGTAAAGATTAATTGAATTAAATGAACTTCTGTGGTATGCTGTTGGTTTTCAATAGGGGCCAATTCAAGCTGCTATTTTTTCAAAGTAGGTTTCCAGCAGCACTTTAAGATCACTTCATACTTGTTAGATAGAATTTGATGTATTAAATATTGTTCCCCACACCCTGCTGAGTTCTGCAGCTGTGGAGCTCAGCCCCGCTGCTGTGGCTGCAGCTCCATCAGGTGAAAAGAGAGGCTTATTTCTCTTTGACAGGTACAATAAGGTAAAACCCCATTTTGTAGTTTGGCATAGAGATGCAGTGCTTCTTAATGATCACTTTTCTAAACCCTTATCTCTTTATTCTAGGAGAACATGGCAGAAATGGTGTATTTGTTGTGACTCCACCGCTTCACAGAACTATAGAAGAAAGGACAGAGACAAGAAAAGAGTTAGTCATTTGTGGATAGGTTTTGATATAGTGTTCTGTGTGAGCACATGACTGCTTGAGAGACCCTTCTCATGTTCCTAAGAAAATGGAAGAAATTATTTAGATGATTTTAAAGGTTTTTGCTGGCACTCCAAGATACCATGTTTTAGGAGAGGTGCTGTAGACTAGTGGAGTCTAGAGTGAGGTTTTTCTACCACATCTCTGTCATGTTGAAGAATTCATGCTACACAAGATAGGTAAATTTTCCAAATTGAATGATTTTTTGAAATCTGTACTGCTTTTATAAATAGAGTAGAACACTAACACAGGGTAGACATGCATCTGTATTTTTAATAAAGTGTTAAAGGTGTAATGGTGGTAGTGGAATTATTCTTTGGTGTGGATTTGGTTTGGTTTGGTTTTGTTTTTACAAACATGCTATGGGATAGATAGCTATTATGAACTTTCACAAATTTTCAGGACTTTCTGAAGTGTTTTGCCCTTGCTTGATCTATTTAGAATTTTCTACTTGTATTTGCTTTGTGAAGTTCTGCATGAATAGGGCTTGGCAAATTACTGATATTAAGTGAAGTAATTGGATTTATTTAAAATGTGTAACATTGCATGTCTTCAGGTTATCTCTCCAAGTATCGTGTTTGACAAGTGCTGACAGTAAATCTGGGAATTCTGGATAACCTGACTTTCTTGCAAATCTTCTAAGTTTCTATATAAACATGTAGCTTTCTTTGTAGACCTCTGTTGAAAAGTAGTGGAGTGGAAAGTGTAAATGTATTGGCTCAAAGAATTGTTTTAACTTTTGTACAAGGCTTGTATTTGCATGTTTAAATATTTGTAACGTGATAGCTTCCTTTTATAGCAAAGAATTCTCAAATATGATGCTGTTTGTAACTGGGTTTAGATGGTTACCCTGACAGAGGTTTGTTTCTGTAATGGGAAAAGGATTTTTACTTCTAATAGAGGCCCTGCACTTTATGCTTTGCATATGTTTAGAAAAAAACTTAAGAAAATATCTTGCTATATTTGCTCGTTAAGTTTTGCAAAGTGAAAATACTCTTCAGTTAAAATTGCCTCATATGGTATGTACATGTTTTGCTGTCCTGCCAAACACATTTTGCAGAGCTTTGGGCTTCAGTTAAGCTCAGATCTTGATTTGGTGCCTTTTATGGTTCTCATGCTGACCTGCAGCATGAGGCACACGTGTGTGAGGCTCAGGCAAGAGGTTCTGTTCTCACTGTGGAACCACTGGCCTCTTCTGCTGATTTGTCTCACCTTTATAGTGTGACGAAACCCAAATGCTTGAGCCTGGTATATGGCTTACAATTCAAGGGCTTTGAAACTTTGTGGGGAACACTGCCTGGAAACATACAGGCAAATACTATAAACCAGGGAGAGTTAAATGGGGAGACTGTTGCTGAATATCTGATAGTTTCATTTTATGGGGAATTTGCAGCACCTACTACCATCTCTCTAAGAATGTGAAGAGCCACAATGCTCCTACTTATGATTTGGAGAAGACATTACCACTGAATTTACTCTTGCATTTACAATGTCTTAACACAAATTAAATAGAGAGAACCCTTAGGGTTTCTTTACTTTTAGTTACATGTATTTGAGTAGCTGTGCCCTGATGAAATTCTGCGCTTGCCAGCATGTAGTGGAACATGTGATCAGATTTGGAGAACAATACATAGGCCTTGAAGCATAAATTTGGGCATAAAACGCTTAATTTTTTAATTTTTCTTGCTTATTCATTTGTGTAATTTCTTTGCTGAAGCTTTGAAACAGGCATTTTTCATTTCTGTCTCTTTGCTGTTATCATACTTTTTTTCCTGATCTATTATTAATTTTTTTGGCAAATACAGATTTCCTTATGTGAGGTAACAGACTTATTTTCAATAATTAAAAAATACCTTTCCTCACAGTTCAAGGAGGGAATTGCCACAGGAAACAAACTTACCACTGAAACTTGTGCTCCCTGGGAGATGCTTCAAAATCTGAAAGATCATGGTAACATTTGATTAAAAAAGCACTGGATTAAGCCCCTGTGGACTAATTATGGACCAAATAGTAAGAATGTTCATTTAATGGCTCTGAAATAGCTTCACACTGTCTGCTTTAAAAATGTCTTGATTCTATCACAAGAACAGTACAGACCAGACAGGGTTGTCTGTACCTTAGTGTGCCTTCCCAGGATGGAAGTCTTCAAGGAAATTTGTAGTTATTTTGACTGTAAATTTATACCACTGTCTTCTGGCAGAAATCATTGCCACTTCGAGAATGTATTTCTGTGCTAGGGTATGTTGTAATCTTTAAACCTCTACACTTGAATTTTTGTTTCATTCTATGTCTTTTACTACTGGAAGTGCATTTCATTGTATTACATCATTTTTTACTGTTCTTGTGGAGGCTGTGGTAAGTGTAAACACAGACAACAGGAAT
Source organism: Hylia prasina (assembly GCA_013397195.1). Lineage (NCBI taxonomy): Eukaryota > Metazoa > Chordata > Aves > Passeriformes > Sylviidae > Hylia > Hylia prasina. The sequence continues at coordinate 516,065 of VYXD01005111.1, forward strand.
GCATAAGGTCCTTATTATGTATCCATAAAACCTGATACCTAGATTAGGAAGGTAAGAGAAACCAAATGGAGAGGATGACGCAGCACATACAATAATAATTTTCCAAATTTAAAATGAGATTGAAACTCCATGAAAAGATGAACCATTATCTTGATATTCTAACTTCTTTTTTCACAATGAAATCTTCTAACATAATTCATGTCTTGACACCAATACTCAGCTTAAAGTTAAAGTGTTTCTGACATGCTGCAAGCTTGCAAACTGGAATTTATATAAATACCTAACTGATGTTATCTTAAATCTTAACAAAAGAAAGCAGTTGCTGCATTTCTTCTATTATCTTGGGAATGATACTCAGAAGGGGACAAAATAACTAAGATAAACATTGATTTCAAATTCTCTACTCTTCTCCTATTTTGCCATCTTTTCTGCTTTCCCAGTAAATATTACTTACAGTAACAGAGCTCAGTCTTCCAAGCTGGGGTTTCTCCAAAAATTTTGCCATTTAGAAAGTGAGGGAAGATAACCTAGGGTAGAAACAGTGGAAGAAATAACAGTAGGTAAAGAAAATAGAAAACTTGAGCAATAATTGGGAAGATTTATCAGACATATGTCTTCTTGTCCAAATATAGCTTTTCTGAAAATGTGTTTTAAAAATAAAACCAACAGCTGTTTTCTGTAATTCATCTTGGACTACTGTTTTTTAAAATTATGGTACAGTGGTGCTCCAGCCCATTCAACATTAGTTATAAAACACCTTGACATCAATACTCTGCTTAAAGTTCAAGGACATTTGATGTTTTTCACAATTGGCATAAATTATTCATTATTTCTGTTTATAGACTAAGGTGTTGATCCCCTCAGCTTGTTCCCATTGGGCTCAGCTGTAATTCCCTTTAAAGCTCTAGGTAATTGTACACTTTTTATGTTTTATAGGCTTAATTCAGTAGGAAAAATAGGGGGAAAAAAGGATCATTAACAAATTAGTCCAGGTCATGAAAGTGGTAAAGGAAACCTCTGTTGTATAAAATAAGGCTCTATTTAAATTCATAGGCAACATATTGAAAGACCAAGATAATGACAGTCTTTGGGAATCTTTTTTTGAGACAGTCCTCCTCTGCATTACATTTTGTAATGTGAAAATTTGTCATAGTGGTGATATTTAACAACATCCAATTTAGTTACCTACTGATAGACATTGCAGATCCTCCATGGCTTTAATGACATCCATAACTCTTGTTAAGTAGAAATTACTGAGAAAGCAGATGATTGTCTTTTCGTACCTGTTGTGGCCTGTCAGTGTTACTCCGAAACGTTGACTTTTTCTGTCTGAAAGGAAGCCTACTGTGGCTACCCTTGTCCTACCTACTGTACTTCCCCATCACCACCACCTCACATACTTTTTCAATATGTCTTAAAGCCACAGAAAGAGGGGTGGAAATTTTATTTGCTGTTGTGATTTGTTGAAAAACTGCTTGTCGTGGCTGTAGTTAATGCTAATTGTTAAAAGCTCCGGAAATACAGCTGTGAATTACCAACTATTTAATAATATATTTATTTTAATTTTAGATTTGGAAACGAAAGTCTCTTCTCCCAGCATTCATAGATCTTACAGTTATTCTGCTTTCTCACAGAAGTCTAGTAAACAAGTGTTAATCCTTAGAAAATTTCCTTATGGGCCACTGGTCTATCTTGAATCCTGTTTCACTGATATATTATTTACAGGGACAAACTGCCTTCTAGACTTCAGCTAAAGTTCATGCTCAAGCATTAATTTGGGCCTGCTATAGCAAGTCTGTGCTAGATATGACCAGTTCTGGAAGATTTGCTTGACTGACCTTCCTGCCAAAGAGTACTGGGAGCAATGTACAGCACAGTCCTAGAAGTTCCTCACTCAGATCAGGAAGATGTCAGGAAATCTCTGACACTCTTGCTCATTTTTGTCTTTCATACATAAAGGTGTCATAAGAACATGTGACATATATCTGACATATTATTTTTTCCATACTGGAATTCACATATCTGAAAGTGGTGGTGGTATCTGCTCATAATGCTATAAAATCTTATGTACTTTAGAGTATGTAAAAATTGTCTATGCATCATTTAAGACTAAATGTATAAGAGGAAATTAAAGCAGCAGTCCACAGAAAAGAACAACGAGTTGTATTGCCTTCCACAGTAGCTTTTAATTTCTGTCTTGGGTTGAATATTACCTTCCAAACTTAGCTTTATGTCTTTCAGTTCAGTACTGGTCATGCAAAACTATTATATGTGTCATACACTTTGTCAGCCTTTTCTCATTAACTGTAGATGATGCAATATCTATTGTGTGTGACATTCAGTGGTACAGTGTAACACTGTACTCTTAAATATTAAGCTAAAGTTGATAGAGTAGCTTCAGTAATTTACACAGACATGCTATTTTAACGTGATACGTTCTCTACACAAGCATATAGCAAAAACTTAATAAGATTTATTATGTGCATTTTTTTCCTATGAACAACTGGGTTGATTTCAATGCAGTAAACCAGATTTGTAGAGTGTAAATGCATCATATTTTTAATAAAGCAGTCTATAAATTCACATAAATTAATTTTTATAGTTTTTTATTTCTCTCTCATTCACTCAAATTCTACCTCAAATTTCAGTTCCTTTTTAATTATGTGAGTGTAGTTGTTTGTGAAGCTGTACCATGTGTTTGAAATGACAGGGATTTTGGAAGAAAAAAGGATGTTGTTGATCTACAGCATTAATGTTTAAGCTGTTGGTACTGTAGTTTGTTTCTTTATGAAGCAAATTAATTAAAAGACTTTTCAATTAAAAGTAAAGATAATAGTTTGTTGTGGGGTTTTTTTGGTAAATAAAATAATGGGAGCCCTTTCTCCTGAACAAGGGAAATTTTGCAGTACATTGTTGTTGAGTTGGGAACACTCCAGAGAGAGCAGCTGGCAACCTGTTGTGATTGTGATGAATGAACCACAAGCGTACATCTGGGTACACATTCAGTTGTTTTTGCTTCTTGGGTGTTGTTTTTCTTTAAATGGCCCACCAATAACAATAATACTTTACGAAAATAGCTAAAAATATCTTTATATTTAGTATGTTAGGCTGCATATTGGACTTCATATTATTGGTGTGTTTTCAGAATTTATTTCTTATCAGCACTTTCCCATGATATTTTCTCTTGCAAAATACTTGACTCTTCTTCCTCCCACCCCCTTTTGTGTTTACAAAGTTCACTTTAATTCTTCTGTGCCTATCCCAATTAAAAAGAAGTGGATTTAAAAAAAATGTTGTAGCATTAGTAAGAAAAGATTGTGTGGCTGTTGTGTAATGTCTGGGCATCCTGACAAACAGTGGACTGCATCTGACACAGAGGGGTCTGATTCCTAAATCTTCTGGTTTTCAACTACACAAAAGCACCTCAAATTATTATTGTTGAAATATCTGTTTGTTTCCTGTTGAGAGCTGTGAATCCAGAGTTGTATGTGTGTGACCTGTGCCCAGGGTTTGTGCTGAGATCCCAGTGAGGGTACTAGTTGTGGAAGGGAAGGATGCCCCTGCCCAGATCTCCGAGATGCCCAGTGGGTGAATTGCCTGGGAGGCCTCACCCCCCTTGGTGACCTCTGTCCTCAGCATCCCTCTGTCTGCCCAGCCCCAAACTGAGGTGAGGCAGAGCTGTCGCCTCTCTGCAACCAGAGAGCTCTGTGAGAGAAGGGAGGAGAAAGAAGGAGAAAGGGTACACTGGGAAAAGAGGAGCAAGGGCTTTTTTTCCTTTCCTTCCCTTCCCTTCCCCCCTCCCACTGCAGCTTCCAGCACAGCCAAAGATCTCTAGGGACAGACCTTGACTTTTAATGCGGCCACACTGAGCATTGTATGGGAAGAAGGGTGTGATAACATGGAAGATCAGTACTGCAGTACTCAGGGCTGTTTTAGGAGAGCTGGTGTGGGAAAAGCCCTTCTCGATGTATGTGGTGGTGTTGCAAGGACAGAATAACCATTGGGGTCACCAGAGGTATGTCTGTGTACTCGGTGTGCATCCTTCACTATGCTCTGAATACCACAATGAACAAATTCTCCCAATGCACCTCCTGGGCTGGGGAAGGACATCCCATAGCCAGATGTAGGGATGGATGTGGATGTTGGGCAGTGAGCATTGGAGGTGTAGTCAGTTTTGATGCAAAGGTGTATCTGCAATTAAAGTATCATAAGATCAGGGGGATGCTGTCTTGGTGCTGCTGAAGAGTGTAGGTTCTGTGTTCTTAGTGAAATTTTGACCTTTATAATGCTGCCAAAGGTGAGCCTATGGGGAGGAAAAGAGGGAGACGATTTCTCAGTCTTTAGCTGAGGCACTGTACAGGTGACAGACTAGTACCTTTGTATTAGTGTTAAATATTCAGGAAAATCTTGATTTGCACACTTACAGAACATATTTTATATGATTTTTTTCCTGTGGCTGACCTGAATTAATTTAAATCCTAAGCAAATATTTCAACTTTAAAAGTAAAAACCTCTCTGGTTCTGCCTTGAAATTCATAAGATGAATCAAAACTTTTCATACTAGTTTTCTGGTTTGGGTTTCTTTTACACTCCCCTTCTTTCTCCCCCGCCTCGCCCCTCCACATCCTCACAGTTTAGCTATGTTTGTCTGGCTAATTGTTTATTTAGTTTTTAGCATTTCATAGATGTTACTTAGATGTTCTTGAGTGTAATGCTCTACAGATTCCTAGTCAGTTCATCATCTTGTTTCTTTACCTGTTTGTGAGGGTTTTGTTTGTTTGTTTGTTGTTGTTTTGGTTTTGGGGTTTGTTTGTTTGTTTGTTTGTTTGTTTTAATGGGATATTATGAGCTAAGAGATTGCGTTAATTCAGTGAATATCAAACTAAAATTCTTGATATTGACATAACTGGCAAAATCAAACACAATCTGGTGCTTGTGTTCTCAGGGAAAAATATTAAAGAAAAAGACTCAAGGCTCAAATAGACAGACATTTAACTTTACCAGGTGTATTTGGACTCATAATGGGAAAAAAATAATTTTTCAGCGAACAGTGAGTCAGAGATCAAGATATGCAAGTACAACATCATAGTTGCGAAAAAAAATAGTTATGTAATTTCTTGCAGAAGAAATTGGAATAAACAGCAAAGCGTTCTTCAACTGTAAAAGTTAACAGAGAGAAAGGAGAATGCAAGGATGACCTCTGCAAGGTCCAGATGGTATAAAGGATAGAAATTATTTGGGAATGGTCCAAAAGCTAAGTAACAGTGCATGAATACAGACAAGGCAGTTAAGGTAAGACAGATACTAGTTCCTTTTTAAAGGATCTATTCCAGTATTTTCTAGAAAATGTGCTTATTTCCTTAAATCTTTTAGAGAAGTTGAGAAGGGATAAAGCCATATTATTGGACACTGACACAAAAAACATTTAAGAAGATGAAAAAATAAGTAAGAGGTGGAGTTTCATTAGCATACCGTCAGCACTATATGTTGGTTAACTGTGAAGATTTTTTTCGGTCTTGCCCTTTTGAGAAAATCTGAGGTTTTTTTCAATTTTTTTTTTTTTTTATCTCTTGAAATGACTGAGATTGCCTCAAGTTTATTGTGAGAAACTGTAGTATTTAGCAATCTGTATTCTGAGTTCAGAGCTTTAAACCACAAAATGTAGCATCCTGTCATTGGTAGCAGTTACTGCTAGTTGCATCAGGAGAAAGTAAAAAGAATACTTGGCTCTCTTCACATGATTGTCCTCTGGGATTGTTGCCTATGGGACTGTGATGCTGAATCTGAGTAACCCCTATACCCTTGAGAAAGCAATATAAATGGAAAGAAAGATTTTTCTAGACAGGTTTGTACCACATGCTTACATGAGAATGAGGTCTTAAAGAGTTTTCAGAATGTTTTCCTCTTGCTTGCCCTCTTCTAGAGGTTAATTCTTGTATTATGTTTCCATTGACTTTGCTTCAGCCCTTTGACTTCTATTTGAAAACAGTTTTGAACAAAGACTCTGTCACAGTTGTAACAGAATTCAGAGCTTATAAATCAATCATCTGTTTGGGTCACCTCAGACCTTGTCCTTGTAAAACATAAAGGCAAAGAGCAGTTAAATCTAAACACTTGGAATTTCTTCTAAAATGTTGAGTTTCAAATATTTACCCAAATATTTTTCATAGTTCTTGCAAATACTTGTTCTCCCACCTTAGTGGGAGAAACTCAATTCTTTTCTTGACATTTTCTTTCTGCTCCTAGTATGCTGAAGTGAATTTTGTGCCTGAAAGCAGAATTCTTCTGTTTTGAGACTGATCTTTCCATGTTTAGGAAATTCAGTTTGCCATATTCCATTAAAAAATTGTTTTCAAAATACATATGACAAAACTCAGGTTCTTTTTCTTTGCTCTTGACATGCCCTGTGCTTCAGTCTCTCTTGTTTAAGGCTACTGATTACATTGCAGAGTAAGAGCAATATTTTATCACTGTAACTTCAGTCCAGATAACGGACTCACCTGGTCTTAAAATCTCATTTTAAGCAGAATGTTCTTTTTCTTTGTTTTCCTTTCAGCCCAGTCATTGAAGGAGTTTGCTCGGCTCCTGATTGCTGTTGAAGAGGAGAGAAGACGACTGGTAAGCTTGCTGGCAGTAAACTTGCATTGAGTAAAATAGTACTCTCCTTGAGTAAAATAGTACACTTTTTTCTATTCTCTCTGAAGTGATTTTTTTAAAAAAATTTATTTGTGTAGTAGAGGTAAAGTATATCATAAGAATTTTTTGGAATTCTTATGCAAAGGCAGAAATGTACTCACACAAATTACAGCAATTTTTAATAAACTGTTCAACCAAAGACTTTTGCATGGATTTAAAAATCTCTCAATTTCCTACCTCCCTGCTCCCTGACCCAAAAATAAGCTTTGCATGCTGGTGTACCTTTCCCTTCCTGCAAAAAGCTTATATTGGAGATGAAGATCTGTATTTATATTTAATGAAATACTCTTGAGTGTTGTCCAGTGGATGTATGCTAGTAATCCAAGAATGTGATTAGTGATAAGAAGAGAAAAACAAATTCATCACCCGAGAGAAACTCTTGTAGAATACATTATGGATCAGACTTGCCAGTCATCCATTGATATGGTGTCTTTTGCTTTGATTGAATCTGCTGTTTGCTTTGATTTTTATATTTCTATTCAAATACAGATTTGTTACAGGAGTTTTAAGTATATTTTTATGCAACTAATTAAAAAAACAATCCAGGTAAGCAGTGAAGCTATTTTATCCTTGCTTGGGAGTCAGTCATGAATAAAAGAGTGAGCTAAGAATTAATATGGGGGGGGGTTAAATATCATGAAAGTTTAACAAGCTCTAATCCAGCCAAAGATTATGTCTGTCCTGGTTTTCCTTCCTCTTATGGGTACTTAGAACATTGAGGTAAGGCTTTTATGACTCAGATTGGAACAAATTTACTAATTCTGAAAGAAGTTTATAGAAAATTGTCTTATCCTAGAAGTAAATAGCCATAGGATTGCTCTCCCACTATTTCTGTTTAGATAAATATTTTAAAATGACAAAGTCATAACATTTTTTAGTACTACTGCACAGCTAATATCACTTAAATGTAGAAGTTGTTTTTGTTTTTGTTTTTTTTTTTTTCTTCATGCTAAATATCTGTTCCTGGGTAACTGGAAATGGTGACTGTTCTATGGTTATCAACTTAAAGGTTGATTAGCAGAACACTTATTACTTATTAATTCCTTAGTTAAGCAATGTTTTTAAATTAATAACTTTCCAGTGCAAGTTAAAGATTGTTACGAGTTAAGTATTAGGGGGAAAAAAAAAAAGCAATGAATAGATGAGGGATTTATTTTTCAAACTCATTAGTCTTTCATAATATGTACAAATAATTTCCTGTTTTTTTCTTTTTTTTCTCCTCTTTTTTGTCCCCTCAGAGGAGTCACTAGTTTTCACTTTTAGAAGTTTATGGCCTATCTTTGGTTTATAATTTGGTCTTGCCATATAATGTTTTTGTAAAAGATGTAGGAAGGCCTTTACCATAAAAGAAGGAAAAATGTATTAATATTATTAAGTGAAAAAAGACCAGTCAGATGGAATGATAGGTTTTGTTCTGTATGAATATGATTTCCATGGGAATGCATGGCTTGTATAGCTGGGTGTGGAAGGTTGACCCTGGTTGAATTAGCAGTGCCCACCAAAGCTGCTCTGTCACTGCCCTCCTCTTCTGGGCAGGGGAGAGAAAATACAAGGGAAGGCTCATGGGCTGAGATAAGGGCAAGGAGACATCACTTGGCAATCACTGTCATGAGCAAAACAGCTTGGGGAAATCTGTATAATTTAATGACAATCAAATCAGAGTTGGGTAATAAGAAACAAACCCCAAATCTTAAAGAAACTTCCACCCCTCCATTCTTTTGAGGCTTTACTTTAATCCCAGTTCTCTACTTCCTCCCTGCCAGTGGCACAGGAGGGCAGGGAATGAGGGCTGCACCTCCTTCCTCCTCATGAGGAGGACTCCTCACATTCCTCCCTTGCTTCAGTACTGGTCCTTCCCTCGGGGGACAGTCTCCACGAACTTCTCCAACATGAGTCCTTCCCATGGGCTGCAGTTCTTCATGTCCTGCTCCACCATGGACCCTTTCCACAGGATTGAGTTCTTCAGGAACACTCTGCTCCAGCATGGGTCCCTGTAGGGTTGTCATGTAGGGAGAAGCTGCTCTTGGTGCGAAATAATTTGTAACCATTTTTTTGCTCAGCTTGGAATAACCTCATTCCTTTCTCCTTCTCTATCCAGAATGAGAACATTGAGGACACACAGTTTTCATGGTAGTTATATTTGCACAAGAAAACTTATCAAAGTTAGAATTTCTCTAGGTTTAAAAAGTCTGAGCTGCCTGTTGGTGGAATTTATTTAATTGTTACTGGAGTAAAAGTTTCACCTTTGTCAAAGATGTGGGTTTTTTTATTCCCCAGTCTCTTACTGCAGTTTTCTACATGTCGTCATAGAATCCAGAGGTCCCAGTGAGGATCAGTGTGCCAAATAGATTGCTAGTATGAGTTTTTTGCTTGAAAAACTTGTAATTTAACTGTGGAATCTTCAGAGCACTTTTGCTTGTTTCTGAGGAGGTTTGGAGCATTATGCATGCACTTAGATTTCTCTGCTGGAAGCCCTTAAAGTCAGCCAATTTGCAACTTAGTGAGGATATTAAACAAAGTTCTCAGCTGATGGCAAAGCTTGAGACATGGCATGCAGGTATTTAAGAATTTGATTTCCTTCTGCATAAAAAGAAAACATGGAAAAGTTATTTTAAAAAAGCTTGTTCTTTTTGACATTTTGTAGAAAACCTGGAGAAAAACAGCTAGACAATATTGTGGCTATTTATGGATACACTTCATCATACTACTTACAACTTTCTTTTAATTCTTGCAGCACATGATAAAAGGCACTGTTATATCAGTGAATGAAGGATGTATGAGAGTACAGAATGACAGATATTAATTTTGCATGCCAGCTAATGGCCTTGTTTGCCTGGCTTGAACTTTATTTTATTAATTTATGAGTATACATGTAAGTGCATTAATCAGATTTGAATATGAAAAGTATATATTCATATAACCAATTTGTTTCTCATCTGATGCCTATTAAATTCTTCATAAGTCAAATTATATTTTTGTCTTGGTGAGCACAATGTTGGAGTGCTTTTCCGCTGAATGTATAAATGAAATGGAGTGGTCAAGAGAAGACAGTGGTCTTTCTTTACCTTTCCAATGGTCAAGGAATTAGTTTAAGAGATGTTTAGCAAGTCTTCTGTCCTTCCTGCATAAAGAACCAGAAGGAACTATTTTTTTGTTTGTTTGTTTAGAAGAAGCTAATGAAACAAGACATTATGAACAGTATTATTGGGAAAAACATTGAAGTACAAAGTTAAATGAAACTGTGTATCACATAAATATTCTGTTCTATAAGACTTCGTAGCCATTACTACTGGCAGCAATAATAATATAGTGATTATTGCAAGTCACTTTCTTTTATCATTGTCTTTTATTTCTTGATGCTAGAAAATTGACTAGTAGACAGAAAAACCAGAGGCCATGAGCCACACATTTCCCCTTCAAAAGAACATTAAGGAAAAAGTAACTCATAAGATACCTTCCTTTTTGATATACAGCCTTAGGTTTGATATCTGTCATTTTGTGGTGGTGTTAATTTAGTGATGCTGTTGGTAAATGGTGCATTAAAAAAAACCCAACCAAACAGCACTACTCTTGGGCTTCACATGTACTGTAAATAGGATAAAAACTCAGATTCATCCCCACTGCATTTCCAATGACTTCAGCAGCGAGCCATCAGGGATGTAGAATAATGACCTCTATTTCCTAGTGTGTATTAGGGAACAATAGAGATGCTGTAATTTAATCCCATGTGAATGTTTGAATCGTTATGAAGGGAACTTACTTAAAATAATTTCCTTCCTCTTTCACTGAATTTGCATTCTTTCTGTTAAGTAATATATTTTATTTCACAGATTCATATTTTATTTATGCTTCCTATTAATTTGGTATTGTTAGTAAAATTAATAACAAACAGAAATGACCTGGGAGTAAAATCAAATGCTACTTCCTTTTCCTTCCGCATGATTATTCTGTGTTGACATAAGTATAGATGAACTGGTTCATGCTACTCGTCCTAGAGATCCCCTATGAGTTTGAAGCATTGAATGAGTTCTCTTGAGTGTCAGTGTTATCATGCTGGAGCTCCCTGATTATTTCTGAGAGTTTACTAAATTCCAGACTGAAATAGGCTCTTAATTCTTACATTCCTTGCTATTTATCCAAGGGGGTTTTTTGGGTTGTTGGCTGGTGATGAATGGCCTCAGAGCTTTTTCTCTCTGGCATCATGAATCAGTGAGATTCCTGACCAATATTAAATACTCCAGGGGATAGTATAAAAATTCTGAAGTGGATAGTTTTGTCCTATGCTTGATGAATGTTTTTCTTTAGAAACTCTGCCTTTTTGTATCTAATAATCTTCATGCTTCAGACAGGATCTCATTTTTGTGTACTTTTTTTGTATTAACTGGATGTTCTCATTGTGGTTCTCTATTTGCCCTCACACAAGGGGTCTGATGCTATCTGCTTCCAGGGAAAGCATCAAAATATTCAGTTTCAAAAGCTGAACTTGAAGAAAAATAAAGGAACTGTTAAAACCAGCTATCCATGGAATGGTACATAAAATCGGATACTGAAGGGCACAGCATGTTGTTGCGCAGAATTAACCTTTTCCCTATAATGCAAAGTGTGTTACAAATTCCATCAGAAGAGTAAGCAGTCTCCTATCCACAGGGTCAGCTTATTTCTCAGTTTACACAGGGGAAAAATAACATTGCATATACTAGCACCCTGAGAATGCAGAACAAACACCTGGCATTTTGCTTTGCACAGTGTCTCTCTCAAATTGAAAAAAAAAATAGTGTTTGATGGTGTTTTGATATACTTGGTAACTGTTTTCAGTGGTTTTCACTTCTCATGAAAGATTTGGCATTTAAATTAATCTCCTTGGTAGGAGTCTGCCAGGAAGACCACTGAAAACATGTTACTAAATGTGAAGGAAAACACCACAAATAAAAGGACTTCTTTGAAATTATGACTTTTTATTTATTTATTTATTTTTGTTGTTCCTCCTACTCTCTCCCCCCCCCACCATGTTTGCTGTTTAAAATTAATTAAGAGCACCTGGGTTTAGCAAGTTTGACTTTTTTCCTTATACTTAAGATGGGTGTACATCCTATTGAGTCATTAAGGTAGTATGGACTGTGTTGTTAACTAACCTCTTTGGAAAGACCTTCTGAATTTGTACATCAGAGTACTAATTTCGAAATATCTCATTGAGGTTTCTATTGAAGAAGGATCAGTAAATCAATATTGAATTTTTACATTTTCTTATAACAATTACTTTTACCTACATTTATCTATTTATTTTTTCTCCTTTTCTTTCTCCTATTTCATACCAGGTATAGCAGGCAACGTGTTTGATATTAATTACAGAAAAAATGCATGTCTTTTGTAAGGGAAAGATAGGAAAATACTGATTTCAGTGGTTTTGTTAATTTTTTAATTTTGGTCTTTTTTTTACCATTAGCTTACTGTCTTTTGACAGTCAGGCTAAGTTTTAGAAATCATTGGTAAAATTACTGAAAACAAGTCACATGCCTTTATAAAGCTTTTGAGGAGACCCCATTTTGAATACTTGCTATATGCATTTCTGGCCAGAAAGTATTATGTAGACTACAAAAGATACAGAGAAAGGCAACAAGGAAGGCTTAACAGCCAGAAGCTGAGAATGAGAAGAGACTGCAAGGAGGTCTCTTTGATTAGCTTTAATTCAAACAAATTAGATCAATGTTATTTGGAGGCCTGTGATTCATTAATTGAAATTGCATCTTGCAGCACACTTGAACTGGTCCTCAGCAATCGGTTAACATTTCAGCCCTTGAAATCAGATTTTTCTTCCTTTTTTCTCCTTGCTGATACAGTTGTCAGTTTTACTTTGTAAGAATAAACCAGAACAAAAATTGCAAAATTACTTAGAGACTATTGCAGAAGCGAGAGTGTACTCAGTAGCATTGCATGGTTTTCTGCTGTGTTTTAGCTCTGGAATGACTGGAGGAAATGTGTTAGAGAGAATTCTATCTAATTAGCAGTTTGCAGAACCAGCTTTGCCCCAAATCTCAGTCAGTCTTGTGTTCCATCTTCTTTCTCTGACAAAACTGGGAGGTTACATAAGGGGCATTCAGCAATGCTTAGAAGAATGTTTCTGTATTCATATTAATTGCATATCTGTAGAGTGTTTCTTGAACCTTTTGAGAAAAGGTCTCCCTTGTTGCGCTGGTACAAATGTTTGTGTGACTGTGTGGTGAATATAATTGGAGAAGTGATACAGCTGAAAAAATAATTCTTCTTGCACTAACTTTCTATTACTTCCTTCCCATCACTTCAGTGCACACAAGGAAAATGAAGACCTTCTGGGGCCAAATTACTATCCAGAAGATAGTAATTTCTTTGATATAATTGCTATCAAAAAATACTAGAACTGTACCTTCATATCCCTACAGATATTTTCTGTGATGTTATAACTCAAATATGAAATCAGGCAGTGATAGGTATATTTCTCTCATGCAGACTTCCTAGAGAGCAAATCTGCAACATGATTGATTGGTGGGTTCTTGTCTAAAGGGAACTCTCAATGCAGCTTTCCCCTTGCCCTATCTTGGGCTAGAAGGAATCCTGTTTGCTGTCTTTATCTGCACCACTTAAATATGAAAATACACATGTTCAGTGATTGTTTCTTAGCATTTGTGCTCAGTTAAACAAAACAGAGTAATAATAGTAAACAGCTCATGTTCTGTTGTCATTAAGGTAGTTTAACATATAACATCTATATGTATTTCTGAACTTTTCTAAGATAAAGAACACATACTAGGCCAGACAATTTGGAGATAAAATTGTGGATGCTATTAGAACAGAGCATTAGCTGGCTCTTCCAGATAACACTGCATTAGCGTCCATAATTGTACACTTGGTGCATTCCTAATTTGTTTAAATCTGGTTCTAATTTCTCCAATAATTTTCATGATCTAAAACAATTTCTTCTATTATTTTTTGTGGAAATGAAGAAAACACATTAATCCTGGGACATTTGAGTGTGATAATTTTTAAAAGATCTAACTGATCTCAATAGAAACCAATTTCAACTAGTCCCTCTCACATCCCAGTAATTGCCGTCCTCTGGGATTGAAAATCCAGGTCCATGTTTTCTTTAACCTTTGCAGAAAGTACATCTGGAATCATTGTGCTGTGACAGAACAATGCTACTAACTCAGAATATGTTCAGGGTTTTATGATCATTAAGTCAACAGAGAACCTAGTGTTCATGTTGTGCTCTGTATTTCTTACAAGCCTTCTCTCTACATTTTTCTTTTTCTTTTGAAAATGTGATTTGTTTCCCCTTGATATAAATGTCCAGAGTGCAGAACCATATCATATGCAGAGCTTTGTGCACCCTGTGCTCCTCAGCTAGGGCCTAGATAATTTCATTGCCTTTAAATCTACCTGTTGAGGAGGAAAGCAGTTTGACTGTTTTTAGAGACAGTCTTTGCTGTTTTCCAAAATAGTTGTCATAGAGTTGATTTGTGACAAAGTTATTTTCTTGTAGTAAACAACTTTGTCTGAGGTGTGAATACATAGATCTCCCATGTTGATCTCTGCTGTTGTTTGAGTGATTAGTTGGCATCAAATAGGAAGCACTTGTCTTGATGGAGCTAAGAGGCTGTAAGACAGGAGAGTGGGAACAGGATAATTGTTCAAGAGGAAAAGAAAGGGGAACAGAGATAAGGGTATTTATAGATTAATGTACATTACCATCTTATATAAACAGTATTCCAGGCCTTAATAAGAAGGCTTTGATAAATCAGTGTCTGTATAATATTTGCTCCTGAGTTTTCTGCTGACAGACAATGCAAATTGAGAAAATCCATTTATTTTTTAAAAGCAATGTGTGTTGCAGGAGATTAGTGTAATTTGTTGTTAGCAATTACAGTTTCTCCTGCTTTCTGTATTCAAGGTGTGTGTATTTGTATTTGTGGTAGCTGCAGTTTTAGTTTGTAAATTCTTTTACTTCTATCACCATCACTAAGTGTCTTTTCAGATGACTGTTGATGCAGAAAAGAGAAAAAAAGATGTTTGCACTTTTAAATGGGTGTTTTAAAGGAACATGAGTTATGGATCAGCCAACCTTATATATAGCCTTTTAGTATTATGCATTTATTTTCTGACTACAGATGGAGGGAATGGAGTTGGTTGTAGAAGAGGATATGTGCTGTACCCATTACTAACTTGTAATCTTGTCAGAACATGCTGCTACCTGTCATGCTACCAGTTTCTCAAAATTTTTTAATGGATTCTGAATTTATCTGCAATTCTTCTGGAAGTATGAGAAAAGGTGCTTCATTCCTATAAACTAATCTTTTTGGTTTTCCTTCATTTTGTCTAATCTCCGGAATGAAACCGCTGTGTTTGTTGTGCTTATTTAATGTCCTGGGAAATGTGATTAAAAATGGAAAACAACACAAGCACTTTATGTATCAAAGGGTGTGTAGAAATAAATATGCCTTTATTTAAACCGAACAAGCACCAGCCAAAGCCCCCACATTTTCACAAGGAAGCAAAATATTCTCCCTTGAGCAAGCTGTGTAATCTGCATGGGCTCATAGCTGTGTTACATACAAAGGTGTTTTATATAAGTATTCTCTGTTAGGATATTGTGTTAATATTTGCAGAACACTTAGGTTGCCTTTACTGTACTTTTCAATGTCTGCGGAGGCATCAGTTATTATTTTGAAAATCTTTCTTGGATGTATCTCCTGGAGCAAGTGCTTCTGCTTTGAGCTAAGACTGATACAGGTTAACAGTTTTGCCCGGTTTTTTGGCAGCCTCGCCTGTTCACTGTGTACCCACTTCACGAAACTGACCTGGCTAAAAGCAAAACAAACAAGATATTTACTGGTTATTTTTCAACCATGTTGTGACAGACTGTTTCAGTGTCAGAGCAACAGAGGACAGAAGAAGAAGCCAAAAACAGGATGAAGGGGCATTTCAAGATCAGCAAACTGCTTAAACTAGCATGACCACCAAAATAAATGACTACAAATCTACCTCTTGGTGCAGTATTTGTTGCAGCCCTGCTTTTACAAGTAGTTGTGGTCAAGGAAAGAGATTATCTTTCTTGTGTTAAAAGGAAATTAGAGTAGAAATCTGGAAGCCATGGTCACATGGTCCTGAGGAAACTTTTGAAACATGGGGCCACAGAGTCTGGTAGACTTAAGGATTAAAATATTGTGAGAGCTGCTTCTTTGGATAGCTGTTCTTTAGTAACAATATTGAGTCACGTTTCCTTTCTGGGTTAAGTGAAGGTAGACAATCCATAATTCCCACACTGCGGCAAAGGTCAGCTCAGTTTCTCTGATGGGCTTCCAGCAGGACCACGGGAGAGGTGTCCTCTGCAGCTGAGCCCACTTAGCAACACACAATCCCATCTTAGTAGAGTCACAGTTTAAAGAAACCAAGCTAGCCCTTTCTCTCCCCCAAGCTGCCTCTTACACTATATTGAGACCTTTTTACAAGCTAGATGAGAGCTTTCTAAATTGACTTATTTTGTTAGTTGTATTTGCATGAGAGCAAAAAAAAAGGCTAAAAAATCTGAATCTGATATATTTCTAAACCTTTTGCTCTAAATGTCTTGTCATGGCATGTGTCATGCCATGTCCTGTGTTCCTTTTTTAATTTTGTATGCTGTTCCAAACATTAATTTTGAATTTTCACCACTGACAACTGTCAGAACCTTCTCATTTATAATTATTCTGCATTTGAGCCTTAAGTAACATCTGAACATTCTTCAGTGTGTTCAGCTACCAGTAAAACCTTGTATGCCAATAGCATGGAGAAATGGAAAGGTTTTCTATGGATCCTATATCTATAAAAGTTCCCTTACCTCTGAGTACTTTGCATCTGTGGGTAACCTAAGTTTCTTCAGAATATATCTTAAATGTTCATACACGTGCTTTTGTTTCCTGAAAGGATACATACTTCCAGTTTCAACATTAACAGTTCCTGGGCATAGTACCATTACAAACAGCTAAGCTGATTTTGGCTTTATGCCTGGATGTGTCCGTTCACAAAGTAGTTGTTAAAGCAAAATACAACTTCTAATTACATTAATCTCTTTGAATAGCTTATTTCCTCAGCACCAACTTCTTGTTGTTTTGGGGGTTTTTTTAACAATGTTTTTTGGTGTTTGGTTTTGTTGGTACTGAAGAGATAACAAATAGTAGATAGAAGAACCATGGCAGTATCCAAGCTATCAAGAACATGTCACAGAAGCAAAGCATTGAACTGTCAGACTGCTTTTCTCAGTGTTTTATTTCACAGCAGCTGTGCAATATAATGCAAAGTCATTCCTAATAGTAACAGATAGTAGACCTTTTAACCCCACTTGTGCAGTTGGTGGCATTGACCCATGAAGACCTACAGTGTCTCTGAAGGTGCAAATTAATTTTCGTTCTGGAAGGCAGCATGTGATGGTCACAAAGAGTGCAGGGCCAGCCATAAACCAACACAACTTGGCCTGGCTGCTTGAATTCTCGTTTTCACAAAGAATAGCAGACAGGTATTATGTGACTGCTTACACAATTGCTTAGTCCCTGTAGCCACCACTTAGCCACAGATAAGGCATTTTTTTCTTCACACCAAAGTGATTGCATTGATTGCCAAAAAAGTAGGTAGATCAGTACTTAAGACCCCTTTCAGTTTGAACTGTTCATCTTCTCAAGCTCTCACTCTGATCTGAAACTTTTATTTCTTTGTCTGGGAAGTGTGAATGCTGATTACATCATCTAGCTAAGAAGAGACAATCATCTGACAGGAAAAATTTAGGAGAGAATTTAGGCTGAATGTCAGGAAAACTTCCTCATGATGAGCTGCATTGTGAAATACTTTGCCAAAGAAAATAGACTTTGCTGAGGAAAATGTTTAAGGCACAAACTGAGATTAGGCTAAGTGTTGAAAAATGTAATATAGAAACAGAGTAAGTATTTTGTATTGCTCAGTTGCCATGTATCCCTCTTAGCCTGGAGCATGGTTAATCAGATTGTCATTAATTGTTCAGTAAGTTATTTCAGGGATGCCCACCATGGTAATGGGCTAAGAGTATGCTGTATTTCTCAGAAAGACTTCCACACTCCTTATCAAGGTAGGGATTATGGGGAAGATGGGAAACAGGCAGAAGTTGGACAACATCTGACAAATCTGCTTTTTCCGGTGGAATTTAAGAGTAACATCCTCACCCATGACATTGTCCCAAGAGCCTTTTGCGTGTGGCTCTAAATAGATTAATTTCAGTATTTAGGAGCCTGAATTTCTGCGGAGAGTTCTGTAGCTGGCCATTTTTATTGCTTGTTTGTTTGAAGAAAATCAGAGCCATCATGTCAAATATAACCATTTCTGGCAATTTGAAAAATTATTGATGTTCTCTGACAGATTCTGCAGTATGGAAAATTTAAAAGAAAATCCTAGTTGCAGTAAACATTCCTGCCAACATCTTGGCTTCCTTGTTGGGTTAGCCATTTGCTTATTTTTATGTCTCACTGCTAAACTTCCATTTGGTTTATTTATTTGTTTTAAACTTTAAATTTTGAGGTATTTATTCTTACTTTGGACTCAGAAGTTGTTGCTTATGACATCCAGGCAATCAAACTCTTGATCTCTCAAGAGTTCTGTTGCTAAAGAACAGCCTGTCTATCTGCTTTAAAGTGTCCAGCTTCGGTCTAGGAAGAAGGGACCTGCACTCTGACTTCCTGTTTTTTAAGGAAAGAATATTTAAAGGCAGTTTTAGGAATTTTGACAAAATGAAGCTTTTCAAAATAAATGTTGTGATGAGTCTGGCAGCTCAGCACCCCTTAAGGGATAATCTGCACTAATTAAATAACATTGGTTTTACTTTTCATGGTAAGTTAGAAAGGTCTCACTTTGATTAGTTAAATGTTTGTTTATTCTTTTATTGATTTCTAACTTTCCCTTCACATCCTAATGGACCTCACAAGGAGGCCTGGTCAGGGTAAATTCACTCCACTCTGGAGAGGTTTTGTTGACATCTGCACAGTGAGGGATACAGGCCTGGCTGCAAAATTTACAGATCAGGATTGGAAAAGCAAAGAGACAAAGTAATAAACATACGGAACTGATTTGGGGTAACTGTTAAGTAGGTCTAAGAGCCAGATTAAAAATGTCTTGGAAGGTTTAAAAGATTTTTGTAGAGTAAAGCTGTTTGCTTATTTGCTAGGATTTACCTTAATCAGATAATTTCTGTAAATGTTAATACATTGAACAAAAAAGTTTAAAAAGCCACACAACTTTCCACAAAAGCAGAAATTCCTTCACTTTCTGCACTTCTTAAATTGAAGATATCCCCCTATAGAAGAGAATTTGGTTTTGTTTTGTTTACTTGTTCTTTATGGGAAAAATGTTTCATGTGATAAACGTTTAAGAAGGTAAGGATACTTGTAATATCCTAAAATATCTACATTTACCAGACTATTCAATAGAATAATGTACTATTAAAAATATTGTGAAGTGTGGTATACTTGAATTCTGGATCAGTTTTTTTCTTAATTAGTTCTGTGCTCCAATTATGCTGTTTCCTGTTTATGTAGCCATTTCCCACTTGATAATATGTAATGTAAACGTTCAAGCTGAGAAATTTTTTGGTTTGTTTGGAAACCCATAAAGGGGGGTAAAACCAGAAAAATTTTCTTCTGCTGCCTATCTGAAACTACATTCTCAAGCCCTTTTTTCCTTTCAGTATGATTTGAACTCTCAGCCTAGTTAAGAGACATGCACTGTTTGTATTAATGGTAGTGATAAAAAGATAAATGCCCAGACTTGCAAGTACCCCACTGAACTGTTTTTCCTACAGTGTGGTTGTGTTTGTGGTTGCTTTATCTTTTACAGTTTTTTTCTGAGTTACAGTCTATTGAGTAAACTGTAAAAAGAAATGGTATCTCTTATTGGATGATTAGGTACCTGCCATGAATCCACTGCTGATTTATGTCTCCTAAATATTTTCAGAGGGTTGCTAAAGAAAAAAGGGAGAAAAAACCCCAAAATGTTTTGGTTTGTTTTTGTGGGTTTTTGTTTGTTTGTTCCTGGTTGATTGGTTGGTTGATTGGTTGTTTGCTTAGTTCGTTCGTTGTTTTGGTTTTTTTTTTTTCCTTTCATTTATCATCAGGTAGGTTTTTTCCTCCAAAAGGAGGAAACTTCCAGCTTCAGTCATCTTCGTAATTGTGCATATATCAGAAAAAGTTAAATGCATTCTTTAACACTTTATAAAGAGTTCTCATCTATGTGGAAAATTTGGTGATGCAACTAAGCAGCAAGTCTGAGAGACACAGGAGAGGCTGTGAGTGAGAGGAGGCAGAAGGGGCACATAACGGTTTCCAGCTCAAGTTGTTAGTGCCAGTAGCGACAGAAACCCCACTGAGCTGTTGCCTGCTGAAGGGAAAACAGGAATATGGGACACAGAGAAATCAGGTCTTTGAAGTGTGTCCTTGTGCAATGAAAGACTAGGTGGCATGCATGGTTTTTGTTATGTGAAAGGATTTTGAGGGAGAAGAAAGCACTGGCATATCCTGAAAAGAAATGAAAGCACAGGAGGAGATACAAAAATGGAGCCAAGGTGCAGCAAATTTGTCCCAATATATTATCTTCTTGCAAGCTTTTACAGTAAATTACATGGTATAAAAGTCAATTGGGTCTTTCCCCTTTCCTTTTTAACTTACTGGTCACTGTTTTCCCTTAATCCATTAAAAACTCCAATGGGGCAAGATGTGAGTATTTTTTCACATAAATGAAAAATACTGGAGCTCATGCCTTGATGTACAGTGCATTTGAATTTTACCTTACAGTGGTCAATGCATGTAGTGTGTGAGTACTCATAAGCAACCAGGTTCTCTGTAGCATCTACTCACTGCTCTTGCTCTTTTGGGAAGTTGCTGGGTGTCACTGTGCTTGGTGCCTGCTCAGAAAAATGTGTTTGGTAATGGCTAACATTGGATTAGAGTAAGTCAGTCCACTTAAACCCACACATCAAGGAAGTGAGTGAAGAAGAACCAGTTGTTGGCTTCTAATTTCTGAACACACTGAAGATGAGGCACTTCTTATGACATTGACTTTTGACTTTTATTGTCAATACCTAGAATAGGAATTTTTCAAAATATATTCATGTGACAGTGTTCTAGTAGGTCAAAACATCTTAGAGTCCGATTGTAAATGTATTTTATCTTCGGGTCGACCAAGTTTTTTCTGTTTTCAAGTGATCTCGTTCTTCTGTGTAACAGTAACAGTACTGGAGTCCCTCCTCCCAACTGATCTGATTTAAACATCTTACCCTTCAAGTTTTTGACACTGACTCTTTGTAACAGAGCTGAAGGAGTGATGGCAAGTCCTTAAGTAGGCACAGCTCAGGCACATTTGGTATTTTCATAATGAATTCAAGTGTCCCGGTTTTGGTATTAGTTTTGAATGCTAGGAATCTTCAGTTCTGCTTTGTGCCTTTAGCACACAGCAGGAGCTGTGTTATTTACAGGAAGGGTAGTCCATGCTATATGAACCCTCCAGCTGTTAAAGATTACTAAATCATGGAGCTAGGACTATAGCTTGCCATGGTTTTTCAAAACTCAGTGTTTAGAACTGTGTTATAATGAAAATTTCTTAAAATTGATCTAGGCACCCTATTTTAGATGCGCAGCTGTGGCCTGAAAACATGAATTAAAGATTGCTTAATAAAGGAAATGTTACAGGAATTTAGTTTACAATTCTGTTGATTTGTAAGTTGCTTGAGATATGACATATTTTGGTTTTAGATTGGTTCAGTGGTGCTGTCAGTAGTAAAACTTAAATATTTTATGCTGTCACTAAGGTAGTACTCCTCTCAATGACAGCAGAGTTTTCTGAGCAACTCTGAATAATTTGGATACTTTTCTGCGCATAAGCACTACATTTAAGAATCACCAACACCTTAAATTTTACTCAGAAGCTAACAAGGTAAAAAAGATTTGATACTCCTCTGTCATAGTTCTGTCAGCTTTTGTATACCATCTCCCAGAGCACATTGCAGAGCCTTGCCAGGAGTTGAGAAGGTCTGAATAGTCACTGTAAGCCTCACAGTTGGTAGAGAAGGATGACATCCTAAGCGTCACTATCAGGATGATATATGCATGGATGCTGCAATTTTATTCCTCTGGTGCTGTTGAAGTACCTGGGAGCAGCAGCTGACACAGTAGGACCAGCAGGCTGGGACTGGCTTGTGCAGACACTGTTAGTAATTCAGCAAAATACTTTTCCTTGCATGCACTTCAGCAAAGCAAATTTCAAGCAGGACTTCCCTCCAAAGTTTTATTGCTAATGAGGGCCCTTTATTCAAATCCATTTCTTGGCAAGGTACATTGTGAGAGGAATGAAGTCAATTTTGTTAAAAGTTACTGTGAGAGGGCAGGAGCAGCATTGTTAAACCCATGTCTGGACAATCCCCCTGGTACCATTCTTTGCATCTTAATTTCCCCATGAAGCATAATTTACAACATGACAGTATTTACATCTTTACTCAGTACTTGTAATACTTGATTCAGAGTTTAACATTTGGAATAGAGTCTTGACACATGAGAAGAGCTGTGGAATTACTTTTGTTATTTTATTCAGGTTACCAAAGGGAAGGGCAGAAGTTAAAATTTAAAATTAATAATTTTTGTATGATATTAATATTTGAATTTTTACCCTTACCATTTCAACTAAGTTATAAAGAATAACTTTTCTGAGTTTGTTTGGGCCTCTTTTGTACACAGATGTTTCTTCTGGGGACTGTCCAATGTTTCAACAAACACAGGACTCCTTTGCCATTTTGTATGCTGTGAGTGGGAGATGACAAACAAGTTATGAGCTTGCTCTGAATGCTTTAAAGTCTAAGATCTGATTTTCTGCAATTTAACACTTGCAACTAGTGTGTGTTTATTAATGGTCATAAAACTAGCTGTGCCACTTGATAATTCAGCTGGATTTTTTTTGTCTTGGTACTGACCTCTGGCATTCAATTTTTTGAGACAATTATGACATACTAGCACACTCCCCTTTTTATTTCTCTTATCAACTGCTGTTCTTCATTTCTCCATTGCCATGTTTGCTTTTTGAATACTTTGTGTTGCTTTTCCAGAAGGCTGTTTGCATTTACATTGGTATTATTTGTGGATCATAGCATCTAAAAGTATTGCAATTTTTTATGTCATCTCCTATTTTAAAAGATGCTATAAATGTAAATTTTTAGTGTGATTATTTTATTAAAAATTAATATATTTTAAATGTCTGGTAAAAATTTAAAGACATTTTTGAAGGTTACCATCATGTGGTTTTCCTATTATAATCTAAGTTTATATGGTAGCAGGGAAAGACACAGTTTGGTCTTATTTGAGTCAAATAATTGAAGTATTTAACTTGTTTCTTCATTCATCTACCTAAAGAAAATTGAATATAGCAGTCTTTTGAGATTTAAAATAAAATAAAGAATTATGAGAAAGAAAATACTTTTTACATTAAGCATATATGTGGAACGGGACTGTTTTGAGTAATCCATTTTTTTTCTTAAGCCCCTGTTTTGTGTCTTGAAGATGTAAACCAGAATTAACATAAAGGTATTTGTAGCAATTGCACTTCAGCAGTTCCCAAGGCATGAAAGGCTTCTAATATTCCTCTTCAAACAAATCTGCTTTCTGTAGGCAGATGACATTGTATTATATGCTGTAAAGAATTTTTAAGGCTGTCCATAAGATGCATTAGACGTCTCATTGCCTCTACGTGTTATCAGAGGCAGTTTTTTCACTGGGCATGTGGCAGGTTTGTGGCCTCTGACTTTACTCCTTCTTTGGAGTGATTGATAATGTAGGTCTGCTGCACTTTCTTAATTCAGCAGGAAACTTTGGGCATCAGCTTTTAAAATGTAAATTTGGTTTGTCAAACCAAACCATTTAGTGGAGGATGATTATAAATGCAGTGTTTGTCCACATACAAATGGTAGGAATTGAGTAGCTTCTCCTTGGTGCTGTTTGAAGTTGTGCTTAAAGTATTAGTAGTCTGACAGTGCCCAAGAATCTTGTGTTTATGACCAAAACAGATTAGCACACAAACATTAAAACTTAAATTCTGTAAAATAACAACAGTTCTGGGAGTTTAAATATAATGATATTTTCTCTTCATAGGGCAAGAAAGATGTATTAAGCTTACTGCAAATTCTCAAATGGGGAATTTAAAACAGATGGAATGAATATTTAGCTTTTCCCTCCAGAGGAATCACAGACAATGAATACATTAGGTGAACAAGATAATTAAAAGGAAGTAGCATTAAAAAGAAGTATTAAATGAATGTGTTTATAATATGCTTTATCTAAACATGCCAAACACCAGTTTTACATCTTTAAAAACTTTTATTGTATGGAAATCTTGTTGCAACCTTTACTTTCTTTTGCCTGCAATGATAAGTTCAGTCATCAATAACCTACCTTATGCCAAACAAGAACTATTGAGACGCATTTGAAGCTTGCTGCTGTAAATTCATAGTGCAGGTATTCTCATCTAAGTTTTTTACCCATCCTTACATAGTCCAGACTTGCAGTCATTGAGAATTGTTTCTAATGGCTGCTGTTCATGAAGAGATCAACAAACCACTAAGAAAAATAATTGTAAGATGCTTGAAGTCATTTGTAAGACATGCTGCATCTTGTATAGTTGTGCTCAATATTTGCTCCCTTGGGAATTTCTGGTGTGCTTCTATAAGATATTGCCAGTGGATAGCATAAGATGGTTCTGGAGTAGCACTGTGTGAATAGAGTCAGGTGGTAGGAACTTTTGGTTTCTGATTGTCCAGTTTTTTCTGTTGGTTTCCATGTTCAGCTTCAGTGAGCTCTGTGTGAGCCGTGTCTCTATCAGACACCAATTAGCTGCCACATTCCAAAGTCAACTGGTGAACTGGTGTCTTATACCCGTGAATGACAGAAAGTGTGGGTGGTGGAGGCAGCCTGCTGCCAGGGGATGGAGGGCAGAATGGTTATTTCTGAGGCTGAATGATGTCCCATCTCAAAGAGAACTGATATGCAATGACCAATTTGAATTTTGACAGAAAAAATAGCCAAGATCAGATGAGAAGTTTGGATTACATACCTTTTCAGCACTGCACATGTAATCAGTTGGTGATAAATGTAATAACTGTGCTAGAAACTTATTCAATAAAAGGAAATCAGGAGGTATAAAATTTACTTCATGTAGGGATTAGATTAAGCCATATTTTTTATGACCTAATATAATAAAATCTAACTCATGTGATCCCTATTTAGCATGATGTTAGAGTTAAAATTTGACTACTTCTTTTAACTCTGAAACAAGTGATCTGTTAACACTATTTCATTGGTTGCAATGCTTTGTTAATTTATTCTTCCTCTATTTGGGAGTTATATCCACACTTGTATGCCATCTGTTTGGTTGCATTAGAAGTGCCATATACCTTTGTAAGCGTAACTTTAGACTGTGAAGGTAATGTGACAGTAACCTTTACTGAATCCTGTAATGTCTATAATGTTTTTGCTGCCTCTGTTGAATCCAGCTCCTTTCTGCTGAATGAAAAGCAAATCTTTCCCAGTCCCAGATTTCTTTGCTTATCAAGGAAAACTTTAAATGGGTTTGCAGTATCCCTGAGGGAAAGCAGACTTCAAGCCCAGTGGCCCAGATGTTCGTTTCCTTTCTTTTGGAAACTTCTAAATACTGTTGCATTAAGCCTTTATACATCTACACAGAATTACCTTCAGGTAAACAGAGTAGCAAACTTGAGTTTGATTGCAGACAACCTCGAAATTTCATGATGTGATGTATCTTGTCTGAGTGGATTACAGGCATCCTGTGCTTATTTCTCCCTGTTGATTGGGAAGGGAATCTTCTGTGACCGTATCAAGTCCAGAGACTGTGGATATCTAATGTTGAGTGACTGAGTTAATTGCCTGGTAAGTCCCTGAGACTCTTTGTGCTGGTGTTCCTGAGAAGATAATGTCCTCTGTCAGATCTTGCTGTTGGCAGCACATGAACTGATTTATTAGGGGACACCTGAAGTTCCAGATTTTGTGACTTGAACTCAAAAATACATTTTCTCTTTCTCTATTGTCTTAATGCCAATCCTTACAGTTAATACTTCTCTGCTGTTCCTTGGCCCTAAAGTAAGTTAACTAGTGTTAGTACATAATGGTCTTAAAGGCCCAGGCTTTTAGGGTCATTCATAAGGCTTGGCTTCCTGGGAGGAAGAAGGGAACTTCTGCTCCACAGCCATTGCAGACACGAAGAATATTGGTGCCTCCTTCCAAGAGAATCAAGTTATTGTTTTAATGAAAGGTTGAACTGGACTTTGGGATCTCTGAGTGCTAAAGTACCATAAATATTGTCTTTTGCCATAAAGATTGAGCTACCACAAAAAAAGGTAAGATTCTTTAGGGTGATTGGGCTGTATTTGGTAGGTACTTGTTAGGTTGTACCCTCATCTAAGATAGCAGAGGTCATCATAACCCTGTTTAGGGGTGGAAACAGCCCAGAAAGCATATGCATCAACTTTGAAACTGCTGGGGTATAAAGTTAATGAAATGTGGCTTATAAAAACACTTCATGTGCTGATGTAATTAAAGCATTTTAAACTTAATTCTTTTTAATTATGTACTATGCTTAGTAGGATAGTGGATAGTTGAAAAACAGCAAAGAAAAAGAGAAGGTAGTGCAAGGGAGTATTTCTAAAATAATGTCAACTCATTCATGCCAATGAGCTCCCAAAATATATTGCTTACAAACTATAAATACTTTCTTCCTTGGCTGATACTTGGGAGGAACAAAGGAAACTACCAAATGGACAGAGTGGTAGTGATATTTTTAGGAAGTTAACACAAGCTTGGATGTTGTTTGATGTCATCCCTTTTTTTTTTTTTTTTTGGTAAAGGTGAGAGGTATTAATAAAAACTTCAAGTATATTATTTGTTTCTAAGTATGTGATTTGTCTATGTAGTTTTCTGTACAAAGCTGTAAAAATATTTGTCTTGCTATGTTCAAGTAGTTACAGGCATTGAAATTCACAATATTAACTTCATATAATATTTACACATTTTAACTTCTAAAACAGAACCTGTGCACTTAAATAAATGACTAGTGTTTTATCATGGCATGTTTATATTCTTTGTAGCAATTTGATACATAAATTATGATAGAAGTTATACATAAAAGCCTGGTTGTCTGTATTTGGTCTCAACTGTTGTATTTGAGGTTGTATTGATTAGGAGCTGTTGATACAGGGCTCAGACTGAAAGAAGAGGTATTTTGATCAGATGTTATGAATTGAGAGAAAGATTTAAAATTAAAAAAAAAAGTCTTTTTGTCTAGTAGATAAATATTTTTCTAAATGAGAAATGCATTACTGTGCATATATTAGTTATGAGATTTGTTGCCCCCTTCGAATGAATTTAGTTTGTGTTTTCTAGAAGTCTTATACTGACATGAAAAAGGTTAGTATTTGTCAGCATTCAGAATTTGCAAGTCATTCAGTATTTCAGGGAAATGAGTTCTATTTACTATGTGCTAGTGTGGTCATTCTGTGTTGCCATGAAAAGCAGTCATAGCAGATTTTGGAACAAAAAATGTTTTTCCAAGATGCACTATATAAACCCAAAAGCTTTTCATAGTTAAAATGTTTTGCTATCATTCAGAAAAGTTTAATATAATTCCTAATTCTGTTACTGCAACTGTGCCTCACTTAAGATGTTGCTGTTTTCTTCTGGCAATTGGTAAATCTATTAACTCAGTTCTTTCTGTGACTTACCTTGTCCTCATCCCTACAAATGAAAATACAAAGCTCAAAAGGTATTGACTGTCCTTGTTCAACACTGTGGACAGTAAGGTGAAGATAAAAGCCTATTAAACAATTCAGAGCTTAAAATTTGTCTGTATTTTTAGTATTTAAAAATTAATTAGCAGCTGCATTGGTGTTTTTAGGTAAATTTCTATTTATGTCCACTGGTTCTACCAAAGTAGAATTACAGATTTCCTTGGGTTGGAAGGGACCTTAAAGATCATCCAGGTCCAACTCTCTACCATGAGCAGAGACACCTTCCACTATGCCAGGCTGCTCAAAGCCCCGTCCAACCTGGCCTTGAACACTTCCAGGGATGGGGCACCCACAACTTCTCTGTGCAACCTGTGCCAGTGTTTCAACACCCTCACAAGTAAAGGATTTCCTTCTAATATCTAATCTAAGCCTACCCTCTTTCCATGTAAATCTTTATCTACGCTCTTTCAGTTTAAGTAAATGAAGAAGAATGCTGCGTGTACAGGCTGTATATCATTTACTCTCCTAAATGCAGAAAATTCAGAAAACTAATTAGAAAACACATTCAAAAAATGAATGTTGACTTGAATTTAAGAAAATCTAGACATGGAAATGCTCAGATATGTTTGCAAGAAGTTTATCCTTCCTTTTCTAACACTGTATAATAATTATGATTTTCTTAATGTTCTTCATTCTAATGATTGAAAGTTTTAGTAAAAAAAGAAAAGTTTAAAAAATTGCTAGCCCAAAATGTCTTCAAGTATAGATGTGGAGTTTCTCTGTGATGTGCGAAAACCACAGTTCAATCTCAGTATTAGTGCTTGAATTCAATTTCACAGCTAACTTCTGGAAGGAAGGAGGGAGGGTAGGCTGGAAAAGTGGATGATCATGAATCAGAAAAGACAACTTAAGTGGCTTCACCATGTTGTCTCAAAGGCTGTGAGAGTGTATTGAAATGTTGCAGTTATGCAAACAATTACCAACCTCATAAGTTGTCCAAACTGTCTTAGAAAATATTTTGAATTTTTAAATGCTTCTTTTTCATTTTACAGCTTCTGGGTGGTTTTATTGGTACTTATTTCAATGGTGCTTTTATCAACAAGTAAACAACAACTAAGTGGAATTATATATACCAAAGATAAAAATCTGAATAAGTTTTTTAGTTTAGAAAAATCTGTTTCTTTATTACTGTATCTAATATAACTCTTTCAAATGTCAAAGTAATATTCTTGTATTGTCTGCTAATATTTGTCTAGCATCTTAATTAAAAAAAGACTGATGAACTGTCAGTAAATTAAAATTGTGTTCTTCTTTTTCTTTGCTTTTTCTGGAGAAAAGCTGTTGCTTTTGCCAAACAAGAGAAACAATCACGTAATTTGACTGACTGCCATATATTAACCATACTGAGCACTGGAACTGTGTAACATTCAATAACTAGTAGATCAAGAAAATGTAGCTTCTCTAGAGGTGCAACTAAAACTGAATAAGCTTGGAAGGTTAAGATCCATATTTTAAATTCAGCATGGATTTCTGAAGTTGCTGTTTACAAAAACTGTTACAGTCTTTTTGACGTTGTTTGCCTGTTCCCAGTGTCCCTGATTTCAACCTAGCACAATAACTGAGTAGGAGAAGGATTATCTTCTTGGCAGGAAAAAAGTTACTCTATTAGGACCACACAGTGAAAATTTCAAATTATCTACAGCAATCAGTTTTCCATAGAAATGGTTGTAGGAGTATTGGATTGCTACATTAAAAGGGGACGCAGAAAGGTGGGTGTGGGGAGGGGGGCTGTATGCTGATCTATAATAACCCTTAAGAAGGAAACTGTAAGGTAGTTGCAGTGACAGTAATTGACAAAAAAAGGAAATTAATAAGTGAATAGGTAAGGAACAATTTCTTCTTTTTCTATAATTTTCAGTATCCAAAATCTTGGCACAACCTGGTGGAAATTGATGGAAGTCTTTACACAGTGGAGCATTCTGCATCTTTTAATAGTGACTGTTGAAAGGCATCTGCTGGGATTATTTTATGTCCTTTGCTGCTACATTCTCCCTCCCCAAACCCAAAGCCTATTTCTTGCTTAGCTTGCAGTGTGTTCTGTTGATGTGGCTTAGCAGACCTATTTAGGGACACAGACCCCATCTAGATAAAAGTGTGGCAATGCTTGCTGTCCATTCCCACTTCATGTATAACTGTGGGAGTCGTAGCATTGTACTTCAGCCCAGCAAAGCCACTTCTCAGATGAATCCTCTCAGTTCCATTGCTTCCTGCATGTGTGTTCTTCCATGGTGTTTGAAGAGGATTCTCTTTTTCCAAGATACTTCATTTGCTTTGTAGCAGCTTTGAGTGAGATGGGTAGGAATTGCATTTCAGTCACTTTAACGTTGTCAAGAGGACAATATATGCAGGGAGGTCTCCTGGTGTGGCATGGAGGCTGCATGACAATGGTAGCACTAAGTCAAAGGAGGGGCTATTCTGCTCCACATGGGGTTAGTTTGACTGGCAATGACTAGCAACAGGACTGGTAGTGATTGCTGGTATCAGAAGTAACTACTTAATAATATACATATGTCTCCCTTAATTGAACTGTGACATGTTTAGCAATGAATCTAAAGAGAAGAGAAAAACTTAGTTTGGGTAGTGGAAAAAAAAAATAAAAATTGCCAATAACTCCATACTGGTAATTCCAGTGATCATTTGTGATTTCTGTGTGTGTTGCTAAAAGCTATGTAAGCTTGCTCAACAGCATGCTCTGTAAGCTATCAAAACTTCCAGCTGCTGCTTCCAGGCATATGCACTGCTATTTTGCTTTGTAGTAGGCAAGTCATTTAAGTTTTGCACTGCTGTTAATTAGCTTTAGTGATCCTTGGGATTAAAATTATCTTTTGCTAAGTGCATGCACTTTGCCTTGTAAAAGGTGTTGAGTCCTGGTTAGATTGCTGGATGACAGCTAAAAATCTATATATTATTGGGAAGCATCCACTTGGAGAGTAATATAGTGTTGTAGTCTGGTCCAGTGGAACTGATGGAGGATGTTGAATGCAATGAAAACATTCCTCCTCATCATCTGTGCCTGATTTTTGTTTTTAAATGTAGCACATTTTGATCATAGTATCACTGAGTATTCCTGTGTTGCCATTGCTGTCTTGGACTTCACTTCATAAGGGTGTCAAAGAGAGTCTCAGCTTCTCCTAAAACTTTGCCGTGCTAAGAGATGTGGTGATTCTGCACTCTTTTGAATTGTAATGTTAGGTTTGGGAAGAAAGAAAGTGTGTTTGTATTTCAGTGGGTTTATTCTACATGGTTTTTATTACAGGCTTTTGGAAAGTTTCTGTGCTCAGCTGACAATGTAACTTATCAATTACTGTTATGGAAGAACCACAAGAACTGTATTCATTCACATTTGACTTAGGTACAGGTTAGATTTGCCCAGACCACTAAACCTGCCAAAGCCCAAATGATGAGTATTGGTGAAGACTGTACTGGTGCAGAGAAAAAAAGCCACTTGTGCAGAAAACCCAGAGTTTTGCCTGTAGTCAGTATAATGGAATATTGTAATGTATTTTATTGTATTTTATTTCTGATATGTTGACAGTTTTTAGTTTCTCTGATTTTCATCAGCAAAGTCAATTTGACTGGTTATTATTCCTGTCCCTTAAAGGCACGTGGCAAAATTATGTTAACTTTGCTTGGTGAGTGAGTGGCATGATGGCTTAGCTGCCGTTTATATTCTGCTGCATGTCTGTTTCCAGTCCCAAATGACTACAGACTACTTTGGGTGATTGCTGCTGGGAATGGGTTTCAGGGAGGAGTTCCCAGGACTGGATTTACACTAAATAAACAGAGGCCATGAGGGGAAAACTGTGTTTCATTAAGAACTCTGGTTTAGGTTAAAGGGATAAAAATAGCTGCAGGACATCTCAAATTAGTTTAAAAACTAGAAAAGTGAAGGAACTCAATCTAGAGTATTTTTTTTTAAGTGCCCACTTATCTTCTTAGAGTTCTCTGCCTCACTCTCTTCTGTTCAGTGTACTTAGGTCTATAATCTAAAGGGATAGCCGAAAAGATTCAGCTGTCAAAGTTTCAGATTCCATAAACACAGACTTTTTTTAGTCAGTGCTGTCAGTATTCACATGTTTGTCTTCTTTGTTCTGCCAAAACATGTTCCTTAAAATGTTCGTTTTCTATTCTGGTTTTAGGCAAGATGCAAGAAATGGAAGTAAAGTACCAGAAAACCTTCTCCATATTGGAGAGAAAATTATTGCATCTTCCATCAAAATTGCTTTAGTTATTCATAAAAATGTTCCGTAGTAGACTAGTGTATATGTGTATTGTATGCTTTGTGTAAAGAAAACATAATTACTTGCCCTCTGGTCTTACCAAAATGTTTCAGACATGCATTTTTCAGTCTTGCACACTGGCAGAGTTACAGTGACTCCACTTTCTGCAAATACTCTGTATTAAGAAGATATCCTTTATGTTTAACTTTGCAGATCCAGAATGCTAATGATGTGCTAATAGCACCACTGGAGAAGTTTCGAAAAGAGCAAATAGGAGCAGCAAAAGTAAGTGGATGGGCTTGTTTTTCATTTCATGTTTATTTGAATTTATCAGTGTGTTTTGAAGGCTGGACTGCAAACAGACATTTTGTATTCAAACAGACTTGATGCCATCATCATTAATATGCTAGTAAATTTGCTTCAGAGGAGGAAGCAGTTTAGAAATGGAACTTAAAGACTGATAATATGCATAGAACACAGCTCTTGCTACTGTTGCACATTCCTACCATCTGGCATTGTGTTCATCTTCTGATGTCCACATTTACATTACGCTGCATCTTGGGTTAAACAGCTGCTATGAGTTCCTCAAGTGGATGTTGTATAAAGAGAGAAGCCAGTTTCAGCATGATCCCTGCCTCTGCTTTCCCTCTCCTCTTTACATGGCTGATGCAGTGCAGTGGTTCATGTTCATTTTACCAGAGAATTCATCTTAATATTCTCCAGGGATGTTCCCAAGGTGGAAGTGCTCCAGTTGGTAATTTTATCTGGTTCTTTGGTGTTAGGAGTTATATCTGTGAGAGAGACAATGCAGGTTGTCTATACCAGGGTTCAGTAGTCAGCTCAGGAAATCAGATATATTGGGGAAAAATATATTGGAATTAGCTATTAGTCTAGAAGAGCTCTTTTCGGTCTGATCCTGAATTTTTAAGTGGCTATGGGTGACTGCTTTGATCAGTCTCTGGGCTATGCATGGAGGCTGTGGTAGTCAGAGGCTATGGTTAGTAACAGCTCCTTCTGTCTGCATAAATACACTAGTTCTGAAGCATTTTGCATGTTATATTAATGCTCATAAAAATTTCTGGGAAATGTTCCATTTGTAAGGTTAAATGAGTACAAAAAAAAAGCTCTCTGATGTTGCAGGTGAGGTTGTGCTTGTGCTGTACCCAAAGGCACTCAGAAGAAGAACAGAGCTATTGGAAAGAGACACCAAAGGTTTATACTTCTTGTACTGCTATTGTGAATGTGTAGCAAACACATGGGACTGCTTCCGCACGGGAACTAAATAGATGTTTGTGAAGAATTTTTACTGCGAACTTGAGGTCAGATTTCTCTGAAGTGGGTGTTCTGTACCCTTTCACTTGATATGTTTTTGTGTACAACAACATTCTTCTCTTGTCCCACCCCTAAGCTGCTGTGAGATGCAGAGCTGGGAGTTTATTTACCATGCTACACAAATTGGAATTTAATCCCAATGCAAAATTATTTTTTGTTTTCAATAGGTTTTCATAGTGTCATCCAGTTCTTTGCAGT
The DNA here is from genome assembly GCA_013397195.1 of Hylia prasina. Taxonomy (NCBI): domain Eukaryota; kingdom Metazoa; phylum Chordata; class Aves; order Passeriformes; family Sylviidae; genus Hylia; species Hylia prasina. The sequence goes on from VYXD01005111.1 coordinate 549,371, forward strand.
ACTCTTTCATTTCATATTCTCATATTTTAAGGTATATCATTCTTCAGAGCACCCTATTTTAAAGCTCAACCTACCATACTACTGACTGTCTTGCTGCATGACAGAGACAATCCATAGGTGGTTCACAGGACTCTCTGCAGAACTCCTTAAGACACTCAGTTTTTCTTTGAATATATCACTCAGTAGATGTCAACATACATAATGATCTAATTGAAGATGACTACTTTGTTTTTTGTATCATCAAGAATATTAAAGGCAGGGCACTACAGGACAGGTTGAGTCCTCTCTGTTTGGTATATCACAATGGCTGGTTTCTTTTCCATATCTCTTCCATGTAAAACATGGGCATCTGCTCCTCTTAGAGTAGTTGTTTTGACTTGTCTGTGGTCACACTAAACTGTACACGAGTCCAGGAGGGATCCTGGCTCAGCCAGCCCTTATTCCAGTGTCTAGTGCACTTTATTATGCAGTGCTGTGTGTTTTGGAGAGTCCGGGATTCTTGGCTTGACACATGGATACCCTAAAGAGAGCTCTCCCAGGTCATTGTTTTTTAAAATGTCAAACAAACATATTTTCTAGCACTGCACATGGAGTTTAACTGCCAAACTCAGAAATGAGCGATTCAGAATGCTGTCAAAACCAACTGTGATACATTTGCCTTTGAATTGATTTTTATCAGTGGAAGCAATTACAGTTGGCCTTCAACTAAATGGTATCAATACAAACAAGTCAGAGCTTAATTGCATACAGTATTGTTTTTCTAGTAATTACAAAATGGCAGCTTATGCTCTAGGAATAACAAGACCCATATGAAACAGAGTAGAAATTTGGGCTTTGTGAAACCCATTATTGATAAAGTGGAGAGAGAACATATTCAGATTGCTTCCCCCTACCTTGGTTCACTGGAATTAGCCCTTAAGCATTTATGAGTTCTTATAAATATAGAATGAGTTGAGCTTGCTGGTTATTTATCTGCAGTTAATGAAGATCTGCACAGAGATTTGGCTCTTTGAACTCCTGTGGGATGATCTGTGCTGATAGTCAAACAAAAGATATAGAAGTTTTCTTGTTGTTTGGATTTTAGCAGCAAGTTTCACAGAAGACTAAGAATGTCACTTTTTATTTGTAATCTTTTCTAGACACATCAGTTGAGTGGACCTTACCAGGTCCACAGCAGGTGTGTGCTGGTTTTTTCCTGTAGTATTAGTCTAGAAAAGTGTGTAGAGCAGTATTCATATCAAATTCAAACTTGCTTCTGTTTCTCTGTCATCCCTCTCCTACCCAAAACCCCAAAACATTTCTGTGTACTTGTTGCTCTCTGAAAAGAAACCAGAGATGTCTCAGCTGAATGGAATCTGGTGAAAGTTGTGCAGGTTTTCAAGTGTAAGAAGGAGGACCCTAGAAACCACAGGCCTGTTAGTCTGACTTCAGTGCCTGGTAAAGTTATGCAGAAGATTATTCTGGGAGGTATTGAAAAACACCTGAAAGACAATGCAGTCCTTGGTGACAGCCAGCATGGCTTCATGAGGGGAAAGTCCTGCTTGTCAAACCTGATTTCCTTTAAGGACAAGCTAGCCTATCTAGCTGATCAAGGGAAGCCAGCTGATGTAGTCTTTCCATGCTGTCACAGATCCTTCTGGACAAAATGTCCAGCATTCAGCTGAATAAACACATCATGCTGTGGGTGAGAATTGGCTCATGGGTCAGGCACAAAGGGTTTTAATGAGTTGGGTGGCATCAGACTGGTGACCTGTCACTGGTGGGGTTCCACAGGGCTCCATTCTCTTGCCCTCTGCTCTTCAACATCTTCATAAACTACTTGGACACAGGATTGGAAGGGATACAAAGCAAGTTTGCAGATGATGCAAANCTATCTAGCTGATCAAGGGAAGCCAGCTGATGTAGTCTTTCCATGCTGTCACAGATCCTTCTGGACAAAATGTCCAGCATTCAGCTGAATAAACACATCATGCTGTGGGTGAGAATTGGCTCATGGGTCAGGCACAAAGGGTTTTAATGAGTTGGGTGGCATCAGACTGGTGACCTGTCACTGGTGGGGTTCCACAGGGCTCCATTCTCTTGCCCTCTGCTCTTCAACATCTTCATAAACTACTTGGACACAGGATTGGAAGGGATACAAAGCAAGTTTGCAGATGATGCAAAACTGGGAGGAGCTGTTAACTCCCTCACAGAAAGGGAGGGTTGCCTCCCTTTATATCCAGAGTTGCCCCTGGGATGGGGCAACCCTGGATGTACAGACAGACTGGGGAATGAGATGCAGGAGAGCAGTGCTGCACAAAGGGACCTGGGGGTGCTGCTCTATGGCAGGTTGGACATGGGACAGCAGTGGCCTGGCAGCCAGGAGGGCCAAGCCTGTCCTGGGGGGCACCAGGCACAGCATGGCCAGCCAGGCAAGGGAGGGGATTGTCCTGCTCTGCTCTGAGCTGGGGCAGCCTCACCTCCAGTGCTGGGGGCAGGTCTGGGTGCCACAATGTAAGACAGGAAGCTATAAGAGTATGCAAAGGAGGGCTGTGAAGGTGGTGAAGGGTCTGGAGAGGAAGCCATACAAGGTGACACTGAGAACAGTTGCTCTGTTCAGCCTGGAAACTGAGGGAAGACTTTATCACAGTCTGCAGCTTCCTCATGAGGGGAAGCAGAGGGGCAGGCACTGATCTCTTTACTGTAGTGACCAGTGATAGGACCAGAGGGAATGGTCTGAAGCTTAGTCAGGGGAGGTTTAGGTTGGATATTAAAAAAGGTTTCACTAGAGAGTGTTTGGGCACTGGAACAGGCTCCTCAGGGAAGGGGTAACAGCATCAGCCTGACAGAGCTCAAGAAGTGTTTGGACAGCACTCTGGCACATGGTGTGTCTCTTGGGGATGGTGCTGTGCAGGGCCAGGAGTTGGACTTGAGCATCCTCGTGGGTCCCTTCTAACTCAGCATATTCTGTGATCTTACGATTCTGTGGATGGTGCAAACTCTACAGGATAGCTGATAGTAATGTCACATTTCTAGAACTGTCAGTTTGCAATTAATTTGCATCATATCTTATGGACAAACATTTAAAGAGATTGGGTATAGACGCGCAAGATTGGTATGCCTTTATCATTGGCAGTGTTAGCAGTAAATAGAGATCCAAGCTGCTGTTAGGTGTTGGACTCTCTTCTAATCGGATTTTGACATTATAAATTTTAGTACCCTGTTAAGCTGTGTTTCCAAATTTTGTGGAAAAAAAATATTATTAGATAGTTGTGTTACCAATGTACAAACCAGGAAATTATATTAAGTACTACTGTCAGATTTTCCTGGGGGTAGGATTATGTGAGAGAACACTTAAAAGTGATTTCTGGGCTTTTTTCCTTTCTTTTATAAAACACAAGATAAAATTCAGTTGCAGATAAATACAAGCAAACCCCACCCTCCCAAGGGAAAAAAGGGGAAAATGTTATAAATTATGAGAATCATCATTTTATTTTAGTAATAAATAAATTCACCAGATTTTTGCTACCATGATGAATATCCTGTAGATATTTTTAATATAGAGAATGAGAATATTTATTTTTTTTCTTCAAAACTATAATGACTTTAGGCAAAAATATGGTCACGGAAATAAAAAATAATATGGAAGATAAAATATATCCTGTTGATGTTACAAAGCTATATTTTAAATACAGGGACAGTATAAATTTCGAGTGCAAAGTTCAAGTGTTTTTGGAACATCACAAGAGTAACATTAAAGACCAGTTCTTCACTTGCACTTCAAAAACCTGAAGGTACCCAACAAATTTGAGAAACATTCCTCAAAAAACATTAGTGTTTGTAATCTAACCAGCAATATACAAATCTACATCACTTGCTCTTCTTGATTTATACTACTTGCTCTTCTGTTTTTATTGCACATATTTCAGTTATTCCTTTTCTGTACACACTCAGTTTAAATAAAGCTGAGTTCTCTCCAGAGACTACACAAACCCAGCTTTGCATTGGACAGCCTGTTGATTTACTCCATCTGAGTTTAAAAAAATGACCTCTCCAATTATTGTAGCAAGGCAAGCAGAAGCCGGGTGAGGTAACTGGGAAAGGATTCCAGGCACGAAGCCTTTTGCCTTATTTGGTCAATGTGGTTTGCGAGGCCCCAGCTGGTAACTCTGGTGAGCTCATTGTGTGATGTGTTATGGACAATAAAGCCAAACCTTCCCCTTTCTTTTTATCCATTGAGTACAGTATTTAGCAATATTTGTTCCAATGTTCATTGACCTTTAAGACAACTTAAATCAGATCAAAGACAACAGAAGCAATTTTGGTTTTAAGACTTAAAAGGAGAGTTTTGTTTCCACCTTACAATTCCATCTGTTTGTTTCATAAAATGATTTATTTTGGCCGGGAGGATTAGTTTTTATCATTATTTAATTTCATTCATTTATTCAAAGCTGTGAATTCTCTTCTGCTTGGGAAACAAATCCATATTCATTGCTGGGATTAATTTTCCCGCATCTTTGCTCGCATCTATCTTCACATATAGGCATGCAGGAGGTAGCACGTTCTCTCTGTGTTTAATTTGGATTGTCTGGAAATTGAGGAGCATGAAACAAATAAAACCCCCATTTTTTCAAGCTCTGTCAGAAAGCTGTCAAAGCAGAGTTTTAGATAGGTACCTAAGATGGTTAGAAATAGCAGAATGCCCATTTTGTGAACCAGTTTCCTCAGTATCTGATCAAATCATAGCACTTGTTGTCCTTTAACTGAGAAAAATTAGTGACCTGGCAGGAGGCAGGAGGTGTTCCATTGCAAGTGGCATCTGTCACTCTAGCTTTGATATTTGCATCCACTAGATTTGGTGTGTTTTAATGTCAGTCTGAACCATGGACGGAGGGGGCCAGGAAAAGGAAGCGGATGTGGAGGGCAGACAAGGTGAATTACTGATGGCCAAATGTTTTGAGTTAAAATGCAACAGTTTTTCAAAAATGGTTAGTACCAGTTAGTACCAGTTACCTGATACCATTATCTGGAACTTATTCTGTAGGCAAGGAAATGCAGGGGATCAAACCTCTTTCTATATTAGCCAGACTTTTATTAATACACTCTACGTGAGTCATTGTAATATAGTTTAGGTGGGGCTTAGTATGAGAGACCCAGTCTGTTGGAGGAACTAGCTCTTGGGAAAAGGGCAGTGAGTTTTGTTTATAGGAGAGACTGTCTGGTTAGACAGAAGTCACCACTTAGAAGATCCCATGGGGCAATTTGAGATCAGTCTGTTGTTTTGTTTTTGGTAATGACCAGGTAAAAAAAAATCTGGTGGTATTGCCATAGGTTGCTGAGATAGAGGAGGAGGACTGGAGGATTGGGAATTAAGTGTAAGATGAACTCACTGAGCATGAGGAACTGAGGCTACTCAATGGTCATGAGACAGCTGAATGCCAAAAAATTTGCTGTCTCTAGGTATTATAGGTTAATAGCCATCTATCTCTGGTAGACAGAGAAGTACAAATTCTCTTTAGCTTTTCTTTGACTTACACAAATCCTCAAGTTTTGGTTAAAGTTTCTGAACTGTGAAAGTTGTCAATTGCACTTACAAATACATTTCATTCCAAGGTTTTTGTCCTAGAACACTTTTATTTGAGAAATAATCCCATATATGATGTCTAATCTGATATTTTACTTAAACTAGTATTAACAAATGCAAGAACTCCAAAATCAAAGTTTGCATTTAATGAAAATATATTATATAAACTTATTTTTAAAATATGTCAAATGTATTTTTCCTTATTTACTCAAATAAAGGCAGGTAAATATCAAGCAGTGAAAGACCTTTCTTTGTCACAAACAAAATAATTGTAATGCCAGTATGATTAACCACTGCTTCTTCTACACTTGTGTGTGTGAAATATTTGGGAAATTTCAAAAGCAGTGGTGAAGAGCCCAATATGCACATATTTCATCTGAGAAAGCCTCACTTTCTCCTGTGCAGAGCCAAACTATTACACTGGGAGATAACACTGGCTGAGCCCCTGGACCCAAAGTTTTTTTGAAGCGACTGATCCTCTTGGGACAGCTCTTGCTGTTATGCAAATGAAACAAAATTATTTTCTCATTGCAGTTTGCATCAGTTCAATTACTGTTTCATTCAAAGTTCATAAGCTTTTAGGAAGTTAACAGAAAAAAAACAACAAAAAAGACAATAATCCTAAACGCTTGTTTCACTTTTAGTGTATTATTTTAAAAAACGAAAGTGAAAACTCAAATCTCGTAACTAAAAAATTGTGGACACAATGATTAAAAACTGATGGTTCAATCTGTTAATTACAGGTGTTTGTGAGGAAAACAGTTAATGTTATGTGCATAATCAGTTTTAATAAATTCTGTTAAATGCAGTCTCTCTGTTATAAGTGAGTGTGATTAACTGGCTCACTGACTAAAACCAGTTTCTAAAGCTGTGTTTTTTCTGCATTTTAATAAGATTCTAATTTGCATCATAAAGGAAACAAATATAAATTAAGGCTAAATAAATTGGTCTCCTGTAGTAAATTGGAAAACAATTTACTATTCTGCCATAGCATCTAAGAATTAAGGCTTAGAATAATTAATTGATGGAATTGTTTAAGTGAGCATGCAATGTACCTTTCTTGGCAAAAAGGACAATTTTTTAAAAATCTACAGCTAGTAAAACAAAAAAAATTAAAAACTTAGATAATATTGGCCTTTTCACTGGAAAAGGACAAAAGAACATAACAATGCAAGAAAACTTGGACATCTTCTAATGAAATTAAGGCTTTTTTCTTGCTAATCTGCTGCAGCCTGTTGTAGTGTGTGTCACAGGAGGGACTCAGAAGGTTGCATCCTGACCCTGCACAGCTGCTAAAATCCTGCTAGACTTCTGAGCTGTGATCAAAAGTATGAACAAAGACGCTGACCTTCAAACTTAATTTGCAGCTCACAGGGGAACTAAACTTCTTAGTGAGTGTTTGAGGGTGTGGAGGATTTAGCAAATACAGTGCAGTAGCTCTACTCACCTACTGGCCTTGCTCTTGGCCGCAGTATGGACAGGATGACATTCCACACCTGAAAATCAGGTTCAAGGTTGTTGATGAGACTTTAAAAGTCTCAAGAAGGATTTAAGAGAAGTACAGGAAGTTGCCAGTTGCCCAGGCACAGAGAAGGATAGAACTTAAAGAACGTTTGATATTCTGCTCCCTGGATAAGGTGTCAATCTTCATTCATCAGCTCAAAGGCACCTAGTCCCCTGCTCTTCCACCCCTTGTTCAAAATTATACTCCATCCTGAATTTAGCATCCTTTATCAAACCAAATTCATTATGTTTTGACAAAGGCAGCTGCATTCTGTTACCCTACATGGATTAATTACTTCAGAATTGTGCTTGTGGGTGTTGTGTAGTGCCACAGCTGTACTGAACACTAAAAGCTTAAGTCATGAGATTTCATATATGGGTATGAATTCATCTGTTACTCTTATTCTGTTACGTGTTGGGGTTTTCTTTAGCAGTTTGGGGGAAAATTAAGATCTCCTTCTGCATTGCACCCTTTGCTTTGTTGGTGTAGTTAACAGCATAAAAATAGTTACGGTTATAGTTACAGGTTGGGCATTGTTTAGACATTTCCCAGATGATGTGGGGTCTGTGGGTCTTTATTCCATACATATGGTGGAGTTGCCTTTTTCTGTTCTGAATAGAAAATCATTTGATCAGCTGTATCACCTTAGGTTTCCCTTCATCCAGTATCTTGTTCTATCTATGCAGCAGATTCTTCAGGGGCCTGGGAATATACAAATTTGAATCTCCTACCAATGCAGCAACTTCACTTTTGGTAAAGCAAACTCTGGAATAGCTCTATTCCAAAGTGAAGTGGTGATAGTATCTGGGAAGTATCCCTTCTGTACTGTAACAAAAATGGACATTGCTTGAAAGTTTGTTGTGTCTTGGTAGATATGGGAGCATCAAGAGATCCAAATAATGCAGGGGGGTTTTTTTATTTCAAGACCTGTCAGGTTATAGTAGCTACCACAGAACCATTTGTTCCTGTGGAGGTTGCCAAGAAGGGGTGGTCTCAAATTCTTGTCTTGATGAGAAGATTAAGCACCCACCCCCAAGAAGTAATCTTAGAGCACTGGGTGAGCTTAACAGCGCCACTGGGGAAGGCATAACTTTTCACCCCAGAGTGATAGTTTGTGTTCTTTTATCAGTGTTGTAAAAGGGACTCCGAAAATAGATGCTTTCAAAACAAAACAAAGCTAAATCACTTCTGACACTGACCTCAGACTGTTTCCTTCTTCCCGCCCCGCCCCCCCCCTCCCCCAAATATCTGTAAACAGCACAGTTTCCAGTTGTATGTATTAATCTGAAAAAATTCTCATAACACGCCTCAAGTTCTTGCTCAGGTCAGCATTGCAGTCCTGTTGGGATGACATCAGAGGTGCCCTGGGACCATGAGCGGTGCTGAATGTGCTCCTGGCACGCTGAGATCAGTGATGCTGGCTGATTGGTTGGCATAGATGGGAGATTCCCAAAGAGTGTTTAAAAACAGAAATTACTAGTTAAGAAAGAGATATTTTTATCTGCAGCTTTTAAAATAAAGCAGTGAGTGTGTGAAGTTTTAAGCTTGTCTGTTGGAATTGCTTTATTTGAATGACATTATGTTCTTTGCAGCTTTTTTTCTTTATCTTTGCTTTAAGTCCACAAAGCAAAGATGTTGCTTACTGTGCAGATGAAGTGGCCTCGTCATGAGTTCCTAAAGAGTGTGGCTAACTTTCTTTTTGAAATCATTTAAAGTCACAAAGTTTTGTACAGGAACAAAACTCTTCCTGTTGTGATAAAATACTTTAAACTTTAGAAGCCTATCCTAAACCTGATGCAGAGAAAAGTACATCAGTTTTTGCTGTTCTAGGGTGCTTCTCCATATGATTTAAGCAGTAACTTGATAATATCCCAAGTAAGCTATTCCAGCAAAAATACTTCATATTTAATAGACAGTAAAGCAATAAAACTAGATTACGTGTGTAGACTTACCAGTCCTGCTGTTTGGGCAGGGATTTAGCAGATTCCCAGACACAGAGCAGCTACTCCTGGAATCGGCAAATGCCAAATAAACTCGAGACAGCTCTGCAGCTGAATAACAGGGAGTCTAAAATGTCCTGCTTTGTGACCTGACAGTACTGGCAGGTTTGTATGTCTTCACAGCAATGCTGAGAACTTCTAATATATTCGTTTCCATTTCAAGACGGAATTTTTTAGAGAAAAACAAATGACGTGTTGCAAACACATTTTCTCATTTAATAGTATCTGCTTTTTAATTTGAAAACATCTGATGGAATTACATAGGGAATTATTAGGAAATGGCTATAGAATTCTCTTCTTCCAGGATACACTTTTGAAAGTATCTGATACTTGGATCTCTAAAGGTATTACAGAAGGAAAAGAAAATTTTCTTCAGAAGTTTATGAACCTGAAAGTAAATTATCTCTCGCAAGGTTATTCAGTATTTTACACAGATGTGAACTCCAGTTAAACTTAAATTAGTTTTGGGTTGTTTCAAGTATATTTCAGTTTTATGTATTCCTTACCTGATTTTAATTGAGGTTATTTTTTAAACTGCCAGTTTCTAATATCTGTCTTCATAGCTTTAATGCTGTTAAACAGTCTTGTATTCCCAGTTTATTGCCTTGTTATACATCATAGTTGCAATATGTTCTTTTTATTATAATTATTTGTGTCTTACACTATATTGTTAGCTGGATCATCATGGTTTGCATATGGTTGTTCTTTTTTAGTAAAGAATTGGTTTTAAGATTTATAGTCATTTGGACATTTAATTTTCTACATGATGCATTCTGCTTCAATTTGGAAGTGTTTTCACTAGCAGTTATGAGGAACATAAGACATAATTTATGACTGTATTAACCCTATTTTATGTCGATCAACAAGGATTTCTTTATGAAGTATGGTACAAATTTGCTTCACTTCATATTATTTGCTAACAATACATAAACCATGTCCTTTAACCTTTCTGACTTTCTTATGGATTTGGGGAAACTCTATAGCCTAACAATAGATTAAATTCTGTTTTGGAGGAAGAAGAGGAGGGAAGGACTTTTATATTACCTTTTCACTACTTCTTCTGGGAAAAAAGCTTGTGACTTCTTTTAACCTTATCTTGAACCCTTGGTGTTCACATAACAAATCAAAATTTCTACTAAAAAGAAAATCTTCCCATTCAGACATCTGTCACAATGCACCCTGTGGTCAATGGTAATTTCAATATTATTAATACCAACCAAAACCCAGCAACTCACCAACTGCTTCCATGAGAATGCTCAACAAAACCTCAAGCAACATAAAATGGAAGGTGAACTTACTTTTTTCTCTTCAAAGGAGAAGTTGTGAGACTCAGATTTTACATTTTCCAAGAAGCCCATAGGATCTTAGCTCAAATCAGTGTTTCCAAAACTAAGTTTAGTTTATTTTCTAGACTACAGTTCTACTTTTGTTTGTCCTGCTACTTAGTAAGACACGGTCCCCAAACATACAACTCCAAACAAAATCCCACTAACTTTGTAGAAATGCAATTGAATTTTTTTTGGGAGGTAATGAAAAAGGTGACTTCGAAGAAATATATTTGAAGTCTAACATTCCAGCAATGAACCATTTCCAGTCTGTTGTTGCAAAAATCAATGTTTTTGCAGTTGTTGTCAAAGAGAAAGAAAAGGGATGTGACTTTATTGATCTGCGCGGAGTTCACTGCTGCCCTCAGGTTCTTCCACTGACAAATGTGTCTGACTTGATCTATATTCAAGTCTTACTGTTGTGTTTCTGTGCCAGTTTCTACCCCTCAGTTTGAGTTGGTGAAAAAAATATGTGCTAATTCTGGGTGAGAGGAAGAACAAAATCATCATGCCATGTTTCACAATGTTCACTTGGTTTCTAAGTAAGGTACGCTCCTCTTTTCAAGGTATTGACATATTTTTTTCCTGATAGTTTCTTTGCAATGATTTCTGGTTTAATTTCCTGTCTTAATCCTTTTAAAATAATTTCTTGCAAAATATATTTATTTTATGGTTTCAGCAAGGATAATGTTTTGGTAGGGATTTTTAAGGATTAGCATGTTAAAGTGTAAAATATTAATTTTGTGACAAACAGTTAAAAAAATTCTTTATGGACAGATACAAGATGTAGCTAATAGATAAATATAACATCAAAAGTTATTGCATCTGAAAAAAAGGGAAGTGAATGAGAAGGATGGCAGAGGCTCTTTTTGGAAAAATAAAGAGTAATAATTTACGCAATAATTCTGAAGATACATGTAACAATTTTGACATTAAATACTGGACAGAAAGTAGTGGTAGACCATTATAAAAATACCAGATTTCTTGATGTTTCCTCTGGAAAAGGAAAATCAACTCCAAAATATAACAACTATTTCTACTTTATATCTAAAAATACAGCTAATGGGTAAAATTTGTAGGAATCATGCCAATGATTTGTAGCATGGATATGGTTAGTTACAGCATGCCATCAAAATCTTTCTGAATAGGAGAAAAACGATCTGATTCACTTGAGTCAACTTTTTAATGAACTTCTCAGCAATTGATGTCTGGACTTTTCACAGCCATAAATATTTGTAAAACAAGAGGAATACAAGAACACCTTTTGAGTTAAATTTCTAACTGTCATGCCTATAATTAGAAGTATGTCAAGCAAAATTTATTTCTGAAAAGATAATTTTCTTGAGAAAATTAGAGATTGTCGAATCAGTTTTGAAATAAACTGTGCAGGAAATCTGAGCAGAGAGAATAAAACCAGGAATTAAACCTGGATCCAGTATTACATTACTTAAGTCTCTCGAGAGGGTACTGGCAGTTAGTGAGGCTCCATTAAATGCTCTAAGCCGAGTGTGTGGTTAAGGGCTTTCCTAATGGGGTTCCTAGAAATTTGAAGCATTTCAAACTGTAAATATTTTTGAACTGATTTAAGGCTTGACACACCTGAGAATGGTTAAATAACTATACAGAGACATTTACAGTGTTTAGAGTCTGCAGGACTTAGTCTAGACAAAAGGTGTTGATGACTTACACATCAGTTAAAACACGCCAAGGATTAATATGACGTAATTTCTCTTTTTCTGTGCTTAGATTTCTTTTATTGCACCCTCCTAATTATCTCACATGGATTTTGGATGGGAGTTTTTTCATATGTTCTAGCTGATATTTTGAAAGAAATGGTTGATACATTTCCAGGGCAAAGAGAAAGGATGAGGCTTACTTGCAGGAAAGATGTGCAAGGATTTAAGAAAGCTGGAGTCTGAAGGGAATAAGAGACAGTACAGAGGTCAGGAATTAGCATCTTCCTTATAGCCACGTGCCTTAAGCTTTGTGTCATGGCTGGTGCAGTCTGTTCTGGTAGCAGTGAAGCACAAGCTTTGCTATCAACCACATCACTTCTTGGGGTTTGTGGAATCTAGGCAAAAATGATCACCTGTCTCCTAAACTCTGAGGAGATAGTTTTGCATGGAAACTTTCTTTGAAAACCTCCTAGTATGTAGAAAAGTAGATTTCTCAGTCTTAAGGGCACAGATTGCTGGGACCAGGATTCAGCTAATTCATTTGGGCAGTGCGGGTGTGTAAGAGTGTTTTGAGGACTGCAGAAGAACAGGCTAAAGCTGGAATAAGCTGAGTCTGTGACTCCACTAAGGATGCGCCTGTGTGCTGTGAGTCACTGACTGAGTGTGTGAGACTGGAGCTATTTTGGCATAAACTGAAGTGTTCCTTCTCATCCAGAACATGAATCACCTGCTTCTGAGTGTATCTTTTTTTTGTTTATTTTTATTAAGTAAGCAGATTTCAGAGGCTTCAGTACATCCAGATATGTGGATTTTACTGGCACAGTGGAGGACCTTCCAAACAAAGGAAACTCACTCACCTGTTGGGGCCAGTATTTTTTATACTTTTCCCAGAAACATGTCTGAGTAATGAGAGCAATGCCAGAAACACTGTCCTGCTGTAAACTTAGTCCCGGGAGTATCACAGGGTAAAGACACTAATGCAGTCCAAATTGCCAAGAGATCTTTATTCACAGTTTATTTCTGTTAGTCTTTTTACTTTGTCAGCTTCTACCTTTGAAGGAAGAAGGGTTTGTTAAGTTAAAATCTGGAAAAGGAAGAAGTTGATCAGATGTGCTGTCTCTGAAAACACTGCACTTGGGCCAGGAGTGTCCTGGTGACAGGCAAGCTCCAATTTGTAGTTTTCTCTTTAATGTAACTGGTATAAAAAACAATGGAGGCAGTGGCTGAGCAGATATATGGCACTGTAGAAGTGCAGTCTGGGAGAGGGCTGGCAGAAGACCATGAGAGCCTTCAAATTCCATGTTTCCTTATGGATGGTGCCTTGGAGATCTTTATGAAGTTTCACATGACATACAATATGCCTTAAAACCACAATTAGTTTATTTGAACTTGTTTTTTTCCTTGTTCTTGGCAGGCGGGGGGGCTTATCTGTTTAGATATGATCATTTAAATTTTTTGTTTTCCTTTTTACATATAAAGAGAAGATGTGATATATAATTCACAGGGTTTTTTACAGATCATTGCAGGAAGTAGAAGTGATTGGATTCAGTGCAATGGAAGCCAAATTAGGTGTATCAATGGTCCCCTCTTGGCACTGTTGTGTTTGATGTGCTGTATGTAGGTATTTGAGATGGTGAAGTCCTGTTGTCACATCTGTTTCTTTGACTCTCTCCGAGCAGCTGAGACTTCAGAGTCATTTCCAGCCTTGTTAGTAAAAGTTATGTTAGTGTCAAGATGTGCTCAGGTGGCCAGCCAGACTTCGGGTTATTCATTACCTATTGATCACCTTGGTTCTGAGACTTTAAATAGTCCACAAGGCAAGATGAATACCTACTGTTTATATCATAAGTCTATTAGGGAAGGAAGGAAGGAAGGAAGGCAGGAAGGAAGGAAGGAAGGAAGGAAGGATGGAAGGATGGAAGAACTGACTGGGCTGGGTGATCCCAGTCTGAAATAAGTAATCCTGCAGGATCTTTACCCATGGCTCCTTGGCTCATTCCTTTGCTCTGATGTCTGAGACAGCACAGGCAAGCACAGTATCAAGTGCAAATGTGCAGTGTGTGCTATCAGCATCCAGGCCTCATTGTCAAAGGCTTTGTCAATTTAACTTCTGAGGCTGGTGGTCTAGTGGACAGGGTGTCCACCGCTCAACTCCAGTAGCTTGTGACCAAAGGCTTAAATGCTGCAATCAGGCAGACTCCTTTCCCACTTTACAATTACATGGGAAAGCACACACCTAAAAATTAATTCTCTTGACATTTTTCATTGCATCAAGTTTGCCCTTAACTTGAGTATTTCCTGAAGCTGATGACTTTGACACCTTTGTCACCTGGATTTTAAAATAATCTGGTTCATATTTCTAGTCCAGCACATAACATCATTGTCTCAGAAGATAAGACAGTATGTAACTAATGACACCTTTTATTCAGTGATCAACTGAACTGAATTTCTGTTTGGGACCAAAGGTGCTGTTGAGATACACAGGTGGCTCTTGCTTCATCATGAACTGGCACTTGAGTATTCTCCAATAAAGCTGGCTGTGGAACTGGCCTGATTTCAGTCCCACAGAAGCTGATTTCTTGACTTACAAATTATTTGCCACAACTCTGGCCTGCTTTCTCCCTTCTACGAATGTATTTGGGAAAGATTTTGGAAGATAATTATTATAGCTTCTTTTCACTTGCTAAACAAAATGCAATCTTTTATTTTTCCTTTTTTACTCTTTTGTCCTGGTATCTGCTTATCCATTATTGAATATAGAAAGCATTAGTAGTTATTCTGTATTGTTATTTAATATATTGTTGGGTCAAGTGCCTTCTTTTCCTTCTGGTGTCGTTTGAAGATATCTCTGTTTTAAAGCAGTGGGAACATTAAATTGTGCATATTTTTGCTACTAAATATATTAGAACTTTTTGCAGGACAGAAAGTATATGATGTGTTTTACAATCTAGTAGAATTTCTGTTGTAAGCTTTAATCAGTGGAGCTAATCAGTAAGTGGTTTGTTGTTACAGCTGGTTGGTAAGTTTTAATTCATGTCATTAAAATCTTCCACCTATTTCTTATTCCTCTGACTGACCTGACTTTCCCATAAGACTAAGAAAAACAGGGTGGTGCTAAAATGTGAGCTAGTTATTTGTTTTTGTATATAAAAATTTCTAGGGAGAAAAGGGTCAGGAAAAGAATCACTACAGTTCTTCAAATGACCTGATGTTACTGCATGATGTCCAGTAGTTAGTTTTTCTATCATTAATAGGTTTTGCACATGTGTAAGTAGGACTGTTTGTCTTGAAGGGGTTTTTTTTGTTTTCTCAAAATATTCAACTTGTTAATCATTACGACTTAACTAAGATTATAAAAATCAGTGGCAGAAAGTTGCTTTTATTTAAGGAATATATAATTTTATAATTAAAAATTATAGATTTATCAGTAATAATACTCTGATGGGATATCAACTTCAGTCAGTTCTCCTATTTCTTGAAATTTGGCACTCTTTGGAAGATGGAAAAGGTTTTGAGAAACCTATCTTTTTCTTAAATTTCAGATTTAAATTTTAGAATAGCAGGTTTTAAAAGTTTTGAAGTATGAATTCTGAATTTGTTTCCAGAAAAATAAGATGTTTCTTAATTTACTCAAAGTAGTAGCTTTCTTTTGTATTATGTATCAAAATAGTTTTATGGTAGAAATGTGAGGATTGGCTGCACATGATGGGAAAAACAAAGAGGAGTGGGAAAGGAAAAAGGCAGGATAACTTTTAAATGAGACAAGCTTAAATATTCAGACACATCGAAATATTATTGGAAACAGATTTTTGGACCAATTTCCTTTTGCAACCACACATATGCTTTTCCATCATCCTCATATTTTAGGAGTGTGGGTGGAAAATAAGTGTATTAGTCTTAAATGCAAAGAATAGGCCTATATCTTTATCACATTTTTTATACTCACCAATGTCCTCCACAGTGGGTTTTTTGGGGGATTGGTTTTGTGTTTTGGGAGTTTGTTGTGGGTTTGTTTTTTTGGGTTTTTTTGGGGGGTGGGGTTTTTGTTGTTTGTTTGGGGGGCTTTGTGGTTTTTTGGTTTGGGGTTTGTTTTGGTTCTTTTTGTAAAAAGGGTGTGACAGGTACACATAGAAAACTTGGGGAAGATTATTTTATAAGAAGTGTCTGCTTAAAAATATATCACTTACATCAAATCTCATGTATATTTTCTGTGGGAAACCATGTGTGTCTGTTGTATGGGTTTGTTATTGATGAGAAAATTATTCTTACTATTGCTTTTAATAAGTGAAGCAGTCCTACTATCTTTAGGTCCAATTCAGAATTAAACCCTAAAAATACTGGAATTGACAGAAGTGGTTTTATAAAGAGGCATATTTTGGCACCTGTTATTTCTTTTAATTTAAGTTATCTGTGATATTTAGTCAAATACTTTACTTGGGAATGTTTTGTTTTTCAGGATGGGAAGAAGAAGTTTGACAAGGAAAGTGAGAAATATTATTCCATCTTAGAGAAACACCTAAATTTGTCAGCCAAGAAGAAAGAATCTCATTTGCAAGATGTAAGAAGTGAACACACTCTTACCTAATTTCACATTTGCATAGAAATTGTGATAACAAACTGGTTCTCTTCAAGGCATGCTGTATTTTATTAATGTGAAATTGTGATGGTTTCTGGTAGTCATGCTTGTTGGGACTATAAATTCTTGACTGGGATGAATAAGACACATATAGGAGTTAAATATTTGAACAAAGCAATATTCTGTTTCCAACTTTATGTATTTCAAGTACAACTAATATTTATTGGTTGCAACAATGGAATTAAATTAGTACAATAAAAGTGTGAGTTTTATAAGCTATATGTGGAATATTGGAAAGCCAGTTAATTAATTAGCTTTTAGGTTTGCTATTTAATATATTAACTGAAGAAATTGTAGTTCTATTTCACATAAAATTCTAATCCAGAAGAGTGAACTGAGATCACTTTAATGATGCTCTTTTCTGCTTATTTTTCCTCTTTTTCATCTTATTCTGAGATTATGGCACCTAAAATTATATCTAGAACTTCAGTTTTGAAGAGTCTGTAGAGCTAATTCTTTTCTGTTAAAAAAGAAACAAAACCATGAAGACTTCTAATTTAACAGAAGAATTCCAGGGCTTTTCAGTATGCTGGTAAAAATGAATATGACTTCTCTTTGAAGCAAATTACAATAAACCCAGCAATACAATATCAATGAAACTTTGGGAATTGTGCCAAAAGTAGTTAAAAGTAATTTTGATGGGATTACTGTTGTCATGGTGGCTCTTAAATCATGGGAGTTAGTTTGCAGGTGAAATTTTCACCAAAGGTGTGACCATCGCTCAGTCACATGTTGTAGGATTTTTTTTTCGTGTTTACCAATAATATTATAATTCAAATAAAATGAGGGTTAGAAATTAAAAAAATCTAATAATGTCTATATGCATGAATTGCTGTTGCTGTCTATATAATAATCAGTCTAGATAAGACATTAGTTATGTAGGATTGGTTAATTGTTCTACTTGTTTGTCAGAGCTTTCACTTTTCCCAAATATTTTATGTATTGATGAAGAAGCAGTTCTCTTAGAGGCTAAGCCCCAGCTTAAAAAAAAAAAAATCTTACCAAATTGTGGAAAAGTGAACTTAAACACTAATTTGCTCTAGAATAGAACAAAATAAAAGAAATGAAATATTTTACTCTCAAGGCATGAGAATAATTACAGTCTAAAAGCAGCAACTGAAATGCAAAGAAACAACTGTGAATCTAATAAACTGTGGTAGAATAACAATGGATTTGGCTCACATCTATAAACTAATGGAAAACCAGAATATTTTTTCCAGTGCGTCCTTAAGTGACATATCTGGATTTAAAATCTTTTAACTGAGACTTAGATTTTCTGATTTCTAGATGCCTCCCTTGTAAAGGATAAAGGGCATAACTTGGCATTTCTGTCTTCCCACTTTTCTACAGCTGTAGATGTGCTGAATCAGCAACATCAGACCCACCATAAGTAGAAGGTACAAAATTATATCAGTACCAAAATTGTTAACCTGGGAGACCTTTGGCCTGTGTCTGTATTTTAAGTAAAAGGAGGCCAAGATCCATTCATGACCTGAAATGCAAGATAGCTGTTGACTTGCATCCTGAGTGGTTTGGGTGAGCCACATTTATAGCCTGTACATCCAGGATGGAGCTTGTTGGAGCAGCCCACAACAGAGCACAAGCAAAGAGCCAAGCAGTGCTGGCAGCTGGGACTTTGGTGAGAAGGGCAGGAGGTGGGAAGTCCATGCCTCAAGCCAACGTCATGCATTCAGGGAGCTGAAATATAATTTTTTTACTGCGACATGGGAAAAACACTATTTCCTTGAATTGATGAGGTTTCTCGATACCTCATCACATTATGTGGGTTAAAGAGTACTGGGATGAGCAAAGATCTTGTACTCTGTTGGGTCCTTTTACATATCTCACTTGAGTGCAATTGAGACCACCTTAAAATTAAGCATCTGAAGTTTGACGGTTGAAACATACTCTGTAGAGAGTAGTTTGCATATGTTCACCTAACTGAAATATGTTGGATATTTTAAGAGTCTGCAAGACTGCTGGTGCAGTTTACAGAGGGACTGGCTTTTTCCTTTAGCATCAAAAAGAAACTTCATAGTAGCATCTTTTCACTGGCTACAGAAGCCTGCAGTGGAGGAAAAATTGGGCAGAATTGAGTGATGTGAGAAATTTAATAAACTTCTTATTTCCTTTCTCTGAAATCTGTTCCAGTCTCCAAGCTTATGTGAAGTTCTGGTGTATATATTGAGGTGACAGCCTACATCAATGAAAATATTACTCACTATAACTATGTATCATACAGGTAGAGACTCAAAATCATGTTCATCAGATCTCTTTATTTTTTACATGCAGTTTGAAGTCACAGAAAAACATGAAAATGCTTTCAGCTTTTGAAACCTTAATCACTTTCCAAACAATTCTTACAAATCTGAATCCTTTAGTGTTAACACAAATTCATAAGCTTCTACAGAATATATATTTGGGGAATTCTGATTTAGTCCCTGTTCACTGGAGGTGATTATGGCCCTAAAACATAATTGAGATGGCACTTGGTTGTTGTAAATATTAAAATTGCTTAAATGCTGTTCAGAGTAGGGATGGATTGAATTAGGTGTTTAAATACTTTTTCTAAGGCAAAGCCTAAAAGAGACAATTTCTAAAACTATGTTTCATTATTTACATACAATTAAATGAGAGAGCTGAGGTCTGTTTCAAGTGCTTGTTGATGACATTTGTGTGAGCAAGACATTGCTGAATCATTTCCCAGAGTGGTGGCAACTGCTTCTGTTCAGCTGTGTAGCACTGTCTTTGTGATAGATTTTTTTTGTGAAATAAAGCTATTAACAGGGAAAACAGTAGCCAAGCACACTATATGAATGGCAAATGGCAGAGTTAATTTTGAGTTAGAGCGGTTCATTATCAGCATTTTGAGTGCTTGATTTCAGCTTCATATTATTAGTTTACCTTTTTTTTTTTTTTTTTTTTTTTTTTTTTTTGATAGACATGGGAAGGAAATGCTGGTACTGAATGATTTGAAACATATCCTTGAGGCCCATGTGTTGAAGTAGTGTTAGAACACTGGGCTAGGGAGGTGGATCAATATTGTTAAGAGCCTGTACAGCCAAATCGCAATAGTAGCTTGTCCTTGAGGAGAGAAGCAATCTTAATTATATATGGTGCTATTGATGGCCAAATCCTGCCTGAAGGAAAACACTGACTTTTTGCTTTTGTACTGTTGAAAGTACTAAATCTCTTTTATGATGCGTTTGCGGGTTTATAGTTTGTTGTCAAGGGAAGACAACATCAAGCTTTCCCAATTTCTCCACATTTGTTACTTTTAATGCCAGAATTAAAGTAGAGAATATACAGAAATATCCTTCTATATTCTAACTGAAAAACATTTAAAATAGGTGATCTTATTCATGTTTTTAATCTGTGGTAATATTTTGACCAAAGAGCAAAATCTAACTAATACAGCCCAAAAGGGATTTGCTTGAGAAAATGATTTATTACAAAGAAGGATGAATTGAAATGGAATCTGCATGTCTTCTTTAAACATTATCTATGTGCTACACTGCTTGTCTGTTAGTTCCCTCTCCTGTGGCTTGTTTAAATTGAGGATAAAAGCCTATTACTCTTTATGAGCTGATAAGAGTTAATTCTTTAGCTATTTAGGCAGAAGACACTGTTCTGATACTGGATCTCCATGTTGGGTGGTATTAGGCATTTCTGACACGTATTGCCTCGTAGTTCTGTTGCTTGAAAATTACAACTTGAAATACATTTGATTTATGAGGTTAGGGACTTAAATATGTTTACATTCCAAGAACATATGACTCATATTATAAAATAATAAGTTGCAAGATGACATTGTTAAAGACAGCCTATTTAAGAAAGAAAATATGTTTTTGGGAAGATATTTGAACCTGAGAAATAGATACAATTTCAGTGCATATGGTACTTGAATATTTCAATAGAAATAATTATCTTTTTGTCTGTCCTTGAGTCCTACACTGCTCATTTCTATTTCCTTTTCTAAACTTACATATACCAAGTACCTACTGCCACCTTTCTTTCCCTCCAGACTCTCCTACAAACCAGAATATTAAAGAGCAAAAAGAAAGAAGGAACCAAAAAAAGAGTGAATAAAAAGCATAGGCTGAAATGTGTAATGTTAACTTCTTAAACTTGCATTTAGCTTTTTTAAGTAGGTATTCTAATTTTCAGAAAGAAAACTGAACCTATTAGAATTTTAAAGTAATCTTACGGAAGATCAGTTTGTTAATGACATAACCTGTTTTTAAAGCAATAACGAGACTAAACTAATGACCATATTTAATTTTCTCTTGTAGGCAGATACACAGATTGACAGAGAACATCAGAACTTTTATGAAGCATCATTAGAATATGTTTTTAAAATCCAAGAAGTACAAGAGAAAAAGAAATTTGAATTTGTGGAACCTGTAAGTTTTATGGATTTTTGTACTTTAGAATGCATGCATTTAAAGCTGAAAATTGAATTTAAAATACAATTTTTTTTCTCCCTTTTAAGGTTTGAATGCAGGTTCTTTGTATATAGACAGGCATTAAGATCTTGGCTTGGGCACTTTCCATGTTTATTGAAGGATTATGTAAGAG
This sequence comes from Hylia prasina, assembly GCA_013397195.1. Lineage (NCBI taxonomy): Eukaryota > Metazoa > Chordata > Aves > Passeriformes > Sylviidae > Hylia > Hylia prasina. The sequence goes on from VYXD01005111.1 coordinate 570,653, forward strand.
TTTAGTATCTTCTGTGAAGTGAAATGTCTGATGACTTGAAGTGTGTGTAACATTTTAATGGGACATCATGTAATGTTGTGTCTGTGCAACACATAATCGATGTTTCCTAATACCATGATTTAATGGCTTGAATTCTGAGCCAGTTTTTTAATTTAAATATTTTTGAGTAGGCAGTATACACAGACATTGTACTGAGTTACACATGAAGTAAACTGAAAAAGCAGTTTTTCTGTAGGATAGGTAAGTTTGTCTTTTTGTTGATAGAGTCATTTCCCTTTCGTTTACTTTGCACGTAAAGGAAAGCATACGTCGACATGCCATTAAAGAGTAAGATAAAGTTGTGTTTCAATGTCTATATTTAAGTCTGGGATTTCCTTCTGGACTGTGTTTCCATCCCCCACTCCTAACTCTTTTCTGCATCAGTCAATACCACAATTGGCTTCAGAGTGATATGCTAGCATATTGTGGCCAAGTAGCACTACTACTGCTGTTCATGTCATACAGACAGGCCTGGCTTGCCAGTTGCCTGATGTTGTTAGTACCTACAGCCCTTGGCAGAGAACTTCCAGTGCCATGTGTCCCTTCCCATTAAGCACACTGAGCACAGCAGAGCACGGTTGTCAGAGGAACATGACAAGTATAACTTTCTCTCCACACCATCTCCCAGCTTCCTTGTAACTACTGAAGCAGCACTCTTGACTGTGGAATGGGTTGAATTACATCTCTTAACACCCCGTGTCACCAAGAAGAGCTTCTCAGATGCCTTCTTTCCATGAGATGAGAGCGTATTGTATAGTGAATGTTTGACATTGATGCAAACTAATGAACCTGGATTCAGCAAGCAGTACTTACAGAAATCCTATCTTTATGGCATACAGCTGCCAAATCTTAGAGACTAAAACTTTGCTCAGATTCCTAAATAAGAACATTTTTCTACCTGTCACAGATTAATCCAGTGTGTCTCTCTGTCTCCTGCAAAACTCTCACATCCTGGAAAAATCTAGCAATCTTGACCTAGCTCTGACCCTAGTATAGAAGACTTTATGCTTCTTTAATGTAATAGAAACTTTCTGTATTAAAAAAACCTTGTACATTGGAAAATATTGTGCAACTGCACATAGTTAAAATAGGTAAAATTTACTTTTTATCCGTTTCCGTACTGTCTCAGATCTGTAGGCATTCCAGCCCAGTATGACATACTTGATGTTCCAGGAGAGGGTACAGGAAATAGTCTGGTGACTGGGTAATGATAGGCCCTGCAAGTAATGTCTTCTGACTTTGGGTGTGAAATTATTTATAATCAATCTGAATATAAATGGAGCTCAAATTACAACATCAGTTATAAAATTTTGCATCTTGAAAATTTTTAATTTTTGTTTGTAATCTGTTGCCTGCAACATGCTGAAATAAGAGCATTTGCTAAAACCCATAAGGCAAAATATGCCTTGTGTGAAAAAGCAAATTAAAATACAAATCAGTAATACCATGAGATTAAAAAAAAACCCAAGGACTTCAAAATAGGCTTTCTAAAATTCATGTTTATGTAAGTGATGTTGGAAGTATGACCGTGTTCCAAGATGAAAGGTCTAATAAGGACAAAGCCTAACGCTTTAAAATCAGGTATCAAAAGAATTGTCGTATTATTCATTTTCCTCTGTGTGCTCCATGAATGTGTGTATGGCAGAAGATGCCTGGTAGTGTGTCTATGTGGATATTCCTCCTCAGGAGCTCTGATGGTCGTGTGTCATTCCAGTGTATGTGCTGCCTATGCCTCTGATTTATCAGCACAGTGTCACGTCTTCAAATAATTCTCAGTCTGACATCTTGCTAACAGACCTGCTGAAGGAAAGTTTAACAAAATAAATCTGGTAGTGCAGTGAAGGAGGAAACTGTGATGCCCATGCAAGAGAAGGATAGGTTCATGATGTGGGAATGGAACTTGAAAAGCAAATGATCTGTTGAATATACTTTCAAGACCTTCAGTTTTTCTATGTCAAGTGATAAAGACAATCTGAGAACAAGAGTGGGAGAAGTAACCTAGCAAAAACTGCCAGATGGGTTACAGCTAAGAAAGTGGAAGTCAGTAAAAGTGGAGTGTGTTCTCTCCTGGAGGAGACTCAGGAAAGATTTTAAGGTACAAATGCTAATGACTCATACAGTGAATAAAAGATTATAATATTTACAGTAGACTTCTGCAGCTGCTTCTCAGGCCCTGGGTTTCTCTTTCTTCTCTGCATCTTGATCAAAGTGCTAATGTGTACTAATGTGAGTAACTGACATATTCCTATTTGCAATCCTCCGAGATCTTGATTTTTTCCAAGAAAAAAACCTCATGTTTTCTTACAGATAATGGATTTAAACGTTTTCTGAAGGACAAATTAGTGTTCAAATTTACAGCTGGATAAACAATTAAATAAGTGACAATAATCTGTCTTGCTAGCTTTTCTCTTGTGATCCTGAAGAAGCAAGTCCAAGCCAACAGTGGTTTCTGAGGGAGTTACGCTTGTTAAAACCATGCAGACACCTTCCTAAAGTTCTGCTTTGTCCTTTGGTGATGCCAGGACTTCCTTGTCCTGTAGAAACCAGGGCACAAAGTTCATAAGTAGTAAACTATCTGAAATGTGAGGGGTGGTCGGTCTAAATGTTTATTTAAAGAGAAGAAAAAAAGAACAAACAACCGAAAAACACTGTCTGTAATTGCATGCATTTCCATGAGGCTTCACAGTCGACATTAAATCTGAATTTCCCTTTCTTGCATTTTCTATGTTATTAACTATGTTCACTTTAATCTGAAGAATAAGTGCTATCTTCTTATAAATAAAATCAAAACAGGGAGACAGGGACTTCGGGCTGATGTGCTGCAGGCCAAAGGTTAAATTCCTTCCCTATCCGAAACCTAAGTACAGTCTTCTTCCTGTGAGAATGAAATGACCAGGCAGTCTTGAGGTCAGCAGCTCTACATAAAAATAAATAAAGTCTCAAGAAGTAGTTGGATTTTGTTTCGGGTTCTGTGTTGAAATCCTCATGGCTCTGGTGTGATGAGTAGCTTTGTATGAAGGAGTTCAGGCCTCAGTCTTTACTGATGTAATTAGGTACTCAGAATGAGGTAACTATATGAAACTTATTAAAATGAGAAATTGTTGATATGAAAGCATCAGTAATTTTTTGTGATGTTTGATGAAATAAGCTACCTCTTTATGTGTGAGTAACACCTCAAAATACATTCTGAAAATTTTCTTTGAAAGGAAAAGGAGCTCATTTTCTATTCTTGTTCTTAATAATTTTTTTTTGTTTTATTTAATATTCATTTCATTAAAGTTATGAGCCTGTCTTTAGCAGCAGTGCTAATTCTAATGCCAGCAAAAAGAAAACTCCACTATAAGCATAAGCCTAGGACAAAAGACCTTGGCTTTTAAATCTCTTCCATACTACACTATGGCTGTACGTGTGTTAATGGAAGTGATTCTGGAGATGCATTAGTAGCACAGGCCCATGGGGCACAGGGCGTTTTCTGATTCCTGTTTTGACATTGCTAGTGACATGTACATTGAAGTGAATACCATCTTCAGTGTCACTTATCAGCACAGAGCTTAAATATGCTGATCTAGGACTTGCATAATAGTTTTCTTTTATTCCTATATTTCTGAGTGCTCAGAGAGTGTTTAACCAGGAAAGCCTCAAGGCCAGATCCTCTGCAATGCACAACTGCCAGAATACCTGAGAAGTACTTTAACTAAAATGAATTCAGATTTTTCTCAGGGTTTTTTGGTGTTTTTTGGTTTTGTGGGGTTTTTTTGGGTTGGTTTCTTTTGCTGCCATTGTATTTTTGCTTTCTGATAAATTCAGCTTTGCTGCCATCTTGTGTTAAATATTTTCCTTGGTATTTCTCAGTGTACTCTGTAAAAGTGTGTTTTGTATAATGTTTTGTAAAATGTTTTTCTTCAAATATTGAAGCTGAAATTTATACAGTTTATTCTCCTGTAATGCTCTTTAAACTTATCTTAAAAAGTCAGGCATAAGCTGACAAACTGAAATTTTGTCCCACTAGTTCTTTGTTGTAATTTTGGTGTGCGTTTGGTGATCTGGCTGCTGTTTTGCTAAGTGTTACTCCTGCACTATCTCTGAGTGGGTTTAGCAGCAGGCTCCTGCTTGCAGATTATATTAATCACACATTCTTTTGACTGGACCAAGTCAAAGTAAGCACAGAAGAAGTTGTGCTGCAGCATCTGAAAGAGTTTTAGCTGGGGACACTGATGAGTAGCTGAATCTGGAGTGTGAGAATGTGCTTCATGTAACTGGAGGCAAAACAGAGCTTTAGTTATAATTTGCGTATTTTTTACTTTATTCATAAAAAGGAAGATTAATTTTCTTTCTTTTCCTTTAAGTAGTTATTTCCAGAATTACAGATTTAGAATTTGGATTATAGTCTAGAATTACAGAAAATTATAGAACTCTTTCTATCTGTTTGCACAATTGGAGGGCTTTAAGATAAACTGTTGTATTTGGACCTTCCTTAGAAACACTTGAATAATCAGTTGAATAATAATAATTTCAGGGTCCAGTCCTTAGCTGAGGTAATGATTTCAGCTGGACAGATGAATCCTGTTTAACTGAGATTGATTTATACAAGATGTGGAGCCCTCCAATTGAGACTGCATTGCCTTCATTGTTTGATGTGGAATGTGGTTCAGGAATTCACATCCGCTGCAGAGGCCCCCACAAAAACTTGCTTTTATGTCAAAGGATCTTCTCACTTTATCAGGCTCCATGACTGGCTTACTGGGCAGCCATGGTCTTGCACCATCTCTGCCTGAGGCCAGGGTTTTATCTGATCCTGCAATACCAGTAAAAACCAAGGTCAGAGTCCTTCTCCCAGCCATACCTTGTATTTGTGCCCACACTGATGGTCTGTTCACCTCCAACTGCTTTAACTTACTAATGCAGCAAAAGAGCAGGCAGGTAAACAGGCACTCAGTAGTCTCCTAGAGAGTAATGGGAGAGAGGAAGCAGAACAATTTAGCTACAATTCTTCAAGTAGGGCTTAGAGTAAATTTAAAGAATATATAAGCACACTAAAAACTGCATCTTTGCATTATTCCACTTACAATAATCTATGGTACTGGTAACACAAAGCAAGCACATTAAATATGAACGATGGCATTTTTGTTGCCTGAGTCTAGACTACTTCAGTAGTCAATGAAGAGAGATAAATGTTTCCATTGGATCATTCATCCCATCCTGAGAAAGAAGTCTGAAAAAGGGAAAAGAATTATGTTCTGGAATACTTGTGGTTCTTTACTGAGTTGGAAGACAGCCTGGACAGCCAGTTACGTAGCCCAGATGATAATGGTGTAATATACTAAGGGAAATCTTTTTTATTGTTAAAACTTCTGTTATTGGAAATCCAAAATAATTTCTCTTCTTTTTTTTTTTTTTTTCTGTTTCACTTTTTTTTTTGGCAAGCTAAATTATATATACAAAGAAAGCAGTCTATGATAAGAAATTAAATGCTTGTTATTTAACAGCAGGTAGGGTGACTTATAGCAATGTCAAAACGCTTTTAAAATTTAAAGCAGAATATGTTGGAAGGCTTTTAAAACTAAGAGATGGCAGGAATGCATTAATCGAAGAGCTAAAATCTTTACTACTTGAACACTGTTTTAAAGAGAAATTTAAAAGGACTTTTCAACTGGATATATGCAGAGTACAGTGGCTTTGTTGGAGTCAATCACAGACATACCAGATAGAGTTTGCATTTTGTTCAGAGCAGGAAGAAATAGTCTGGGTTTCTTGTGTTGTGCTAACCTATCCAAAACATACTTTCTGGAGTCTTGTTTGTGGAAAACAAGGTCATAGCCCAAGCAATTACTATGAAGAAAGTGAAAAAAATACTTTGAAGAAAAAACACTTGAACTCTGAAATTTTAAACTTGTAAAATGTTTACAAGCAAAGACTCCAGCTGAAGTACTGGATAAAATGACTAGGACAGTGAATTAAATTATTATGGAAATTACAGATTCATGACACAAAAGCGTTTGTAACATTTCTCTTTATTAAGGTCTCATCATGGATTCTTTCTCAGTAAAACTTTGAATGTAAAAGCACAGAGTGTTGCTGGACTTAAAAATGTATAATGCTTCTCAATTTTACCTTTTCAGCTCTTGGCCTTTCTTCAAGGATTATTTACATTTTACCATGAAGGATATGAACTGGCTCAGGAGTTTGCACCATACAAGCAGCAACTGCAGTTTAATTTGCAGAATGTAAGGATGATTTGTATTTACATAATTTAACTTTTTAATTTGCTAATTTCAGTTCAGGATATTAAAGTAGACTTACAGCACTTTACAGAAATTTTAAGTCTTGCAATGTTTTAGTAAGCTGAAATCAATTCATATACAAATAGGTAAAATTATTTTTATATGGTTAATGTAATTAAGATTCCTGACAACAAAAAACTTTGGGTAGTAAATTAGTGATTTCCAGATCAAAACTTGGGGAGCAAGAACAGGAAAAACAGGACAGCAGCCAAGTTTTTATTAGAAAACACTCTGGTCCAGATAGATTGAAACTTGTATAAAAGCTTTCTTGAGAATGAGGTCGGTCTTCTGGACTAAGTGGACGTACCAAAAATGCTCCAGCTGGTGTAGAATTATGCAGTTTGTCTTGCTGTCTGCTAACTTGCCACTGTATATAAAGCATCCTTGAGAAGCCATTCTCTGGCTGTTCTCTATACCATTAAAGTATAGGTGGGATCATCCTCCATGGTGAGCAGCTCTCAAGAGCGTTAAGTTTCACCAGAAGAGAGAATCTCCTTTTTGTGTAGAGAGTTACACTCAGCTGAGCCAATGGATCTTTTGCTGTACGTTGATCTGGATTTGGTAGTCAGAGCCATACAGGAACCCATTTTGGGCACAAACTGCCCAAAAAAACTTTCATAGCTATCAGAGATAACTACAATGCATTTAATCAACATACTTTTCCACTCATCATCTGCTGTATTCAAGTGTGTATTTTTTTTCACTGTGTAATTCAGATATTACACTGCCAAGGACATACAAATAAGTAGGTACAAAATATCTATACACACTTTGCTTGTAAGCAAAGCTTACACACTCTGCTTTTAAGGCAAAAAGTGAACTGCAACATGCCAATATTGGACAAGCCACACATATTTCCCAACAAGTAACTTCAAAGTCCAGAACAAAATTTTTAAAAAGCTAAGTCCATTTCATTCTTTCAAGAAAAGACACATCCAACATCCATTTTTGTAGCTCCATCTTCACTTTTACATCTCTTGTTCACATATATAGATCCCATTTTAAATGCTGCTTGATGAAATAAGGCTAAACTTCCTAGATGATTACCCTGTTCCTTTTGGATCCAATTGCAAATGGCATCTGTCTGTAGAGCATCACAACCACTTGTCCTTTCAAATTTTGCGTTTTCTCCGTTGTTTGATACTAAGACGCTTTCAGATAAAGTCACAAGGGGTCAGTGTTGTTGCACAGCAATTTCACCGAAAGAGTGAAAACTGTGCTTCAGTCCAGAGATTTGCTTATTTTAACATGGCAAGTTTTGAGAGAAGCATGAGTTCACAGCACAGGCCAAAACTGGCATTGTAAGTAATTATATGTTTCTTCTATGCATGCCTCTGCAGAAGCAAAATTATTAAAGGATTTTTTTTTTTCAATTTCAGTGTTAATTAAGAAATAGTTAAATCTAATGTTTTCTAAATATTATATCAGCACGCCTTGAAGTTGTAAGTGGATTACAGAGGTAGAGGGATGTGAAATTAGGCAGAAGGATCAATGTGTTGTTATTTTTTTTAATTAGATATCAGAAAACATTTACATGAAGATACAGTGGGGATCACTCACTCCTGTTACACAGGAATATAAATTCTGGCTCCAGAACTAGATCCACAGCTTCATACCGCCAGCTAAGTTCTCTACGTACTTGTCATTCAGAGCATCACCCAAAATCATATTGAAGTAAAATGATTTATATAGGTGAAGACAAACTGAGGAGCGGGAGAAGTGCATTCAGCCTGTCTGTAGCTGTCAGTACTCCTCTCCATTGCATTGTGTGTTCAGGTCTTGAAGAATAGTTGATCTGACCTGCTGTTTCTGTTCTTAAAAATGTCCTACAGGCTAGAGCAGGAGCAGTAACAGCTGTAGAAGAGTAGTAGCAGACCAACAGCCCTTAACAGGTCACCATGTTCTCACATGACCTGTTCTCACTTTTGCTGTCTCAGGGGCCACTGGCATACTTTGTGTGTCCATTTGGCTTTGGTTTCTGTAATTTGATTCAAAGGCCTTAAAAGTAGCAATTCAAAGATCTGATTTAAAGTAGCAATTAAAAACTAATAGATGGAGACAAGCTCTTAAAATGGGGACATTCTTTCAATGGCATGTCCCTCTTGAAGGTCTCAAAATGACCTCTCTTAAATTTGATCTGAACTGATACTTCTGAATGTCATAATCTGAAAAGTTCAGATTAGAATTTTACCTTCCTCTCTAATAATAGCGTTTGTCTTCAAGAGCAAGATTAAGCATATGTACTCTTAGACTATTGTGCAACTAATTACACAAATGGCCCATGAAAAAGAGGAAGTGTTCACTGGTGTATAAAGTCCTGAGAATATCTTACTGACTAGTGAGGATTCAAGTACATAGATGACTCTGTAGAAACATTACAAAAATCTGTATTCCTTTCTTTAACTTATAGAAACAGAGTGTTCAATATCTGATATTTAATCAATCAAAACTCTGGCATCTCACAATAAAGCTAGGTGCATGGAGGGAAACCCTAGCCTCACTGAAATCACTAAGTAGCCATTTATGTACATATAGATATAAGGAAATATGGAAAACCCACCTTAGTACCATAATTGTTTGCTTTGTTACATGTCTGGTTACACGTGATATTTAGGACAGACACACTTCTTCCATGCTTTTGGCATAGTTCTGCCACTTGTGAGCTGTTTCTTACCTCCCATTTTTTTTATACTAAACTGTGGTGTTTACCAAATCAAAACTTGTTCATGACAGTGCCAGTAACCTGCCTATTCTGAGCAGCAGCACGTCTGGTATCGCTGCAGATACGGATGCACAGGAAATTTGTCTCTTCAATGTGTGTAGAAACTGCAGCTGTCTGGACTCATTAGCCTGGCTTTAACCCAAACTAGTGTTTTCTGCCCTGAACTTAAAAGTGCTTCAGTGGGTCTTACTACTTCAGGATTAAAGCTAAGCTGTCATCAGCTTCTAGTTTAGCCAGGCATCTGTCTAAGAATCGCAGAGTGTACAGAGAGAAAGCCTGTGTCTGTCTGCAAAATACTGTGTAAGCATACTTAAAGATATGAAATAACCTCCTGTCTGAGGCTAGTGACCTGCAGAAAGAGGAACGTTGCTATTGTCAGCTGTGTTTTCCTTACATTTGTGTGCCTAAGATGAATTCTTCCTTATTATGTTATTCCTAGGCTTCTAGCAGTGAAGAGTATTATTCTTTAATTGCATTTTTTTTTCCTTTCCCCCCCTTTTATGTCTCTGGCAAATGCTTTTGTTGGTCTCCAGTACAGTCTCCTTGGCATTATTTGTAATTAGTTGTTCACTGTTATTTTAGTACTTACATGAGATAATGTGGAGTTTTGTTTGTTTCCCTTTCTGGGTATTAGACTCGGAATAATTTTGAAAGCACTAGGCAGGAAGTGGAGAGACTCATGCAAAGAATGAAATCAGCCAACCAAGACTACAGACCACCAAGTCAGTGGACAATGGAAGGCTATCTCTACGTGCAGGAGAAACGTAAGTACAACAGGGAATGTCTGTGCTGTTGTTGGTCCTGGGGGTTGACTGGTCGCAAGCTCTGCTCTGGCTGGATGCCCTGCACCTTGCTGCAAACTCTCAGCACTCTGCTTTGGCTCCCTTCTGTTTCCTGTGCTTTCCCTGCCTGAACAGGGCCTTTAGTTCATCCATCAGGAGCACCTTGTACCAGACACCTCCAATGACCCAGCCATTTTAAATGAACATGTGCTTAATGGAAATCAAAGACGTAAGAAAAGGTCATCTAAGTACTGTCTTACCATAGTTAACCACAGCCAGTTTTATCCTCAGTAGTGCTCCAAGTTTTAAGAACACAGTCTATTTTTTAATTGAATAATAATCATAAAAGAAATGTGTGTTAAGTGGAAATTACACTGATCTGTGCTAATGGGGGAGGGAGAAGAGGAAGGAAGCACTGGGCACATGCTGTGCATCATTAAATAATGAGAGGCCAACTTGACATCATCTTACTGAAAAGAAATTTTTATTCTGGAGTAACAGGGTCTGTAATTATTGTGTAGTGGGAAAGGTGCTAGTTGTATAATTCCTTGTTGTGCAAGTTTACTTGCCTACAACCCTTATCCTATAGGTTCTTGTGTAATGGTGAGCAACTGGGTTAAATGTTTTTTATTCTTGAGAGTAAATTCTGTATATATTTATTACTGATATGCATGGTGGTAAATACAGGTTTTTTTAAAAAATGGCACTATGCCATAAACTGTTTTCTTTCAGATGGATGGCCAAGAGTAACAAGCTTAAAGTTGCAGCACAGGTGTCTGGCAACAATTTTCTAATGAAAAAAGGTGACTTCTTAACTCACCTAAAACTTCTTTGACACTGCTCGTCCATCTTATAATATGCTAAAAGAGATAATGAATTGCCATCAAAGGAAAATTTGATTCCGAATAATTACAGATGTTGTTATGCTAAGTGAAAATAACAAAAGATAGGAGCAGAACAGCTAACTTCTGAGGGTACATAACCATGAATTTTCGATTCATTACTTTACTTTCTTCAGGAACACAGGCATAGGAGAGCTTTCTCCAAGTCAGTGTAACAGACCATATAAATTTCCACAGCTATGTTTCTGGATTGACAGACATCTGACTTAGATGACTGATTCAGTCTCTTATACCCAGCTTTGTGGGTACTTTGAGAAGGCAAAACCTTTGTATCTCTAGTAAAACTACTAGGGATCTTTTTTTGACATTTTTATTTAATTCTTCACATTAAAAAAAAAAAAAAAAAAAAAAAAAGAAAAAAAAAAACCCCTTAAATAATTT
>VYXD01005111.1:588025-635292 GCA_013397195.1 Hylia prasina
TTTCCCAGCTACTTGCCCCCCACTGCCTGGGATTGTTGTGACCCAGGTGCAGGACCCAGCACTTGACTTGTTTGATCCCATATAACTGACCTTGGTCCATCACACTGTTTTAGTTTTAGATGCACCTGTTAGACATACACTAAGTAACAAAACTAGTGTATTTAAAGGTACTATGAGATTTGTGTGCATAATTGTATTAACACATTGGTTATTATCATATTATGTTAACACAAATATGTAAAAATAATTTAAATAATATGTCTCAGAGAAAGAGATTTGTAAAATTTGGACATACATCTTCACTGGAGGTATATTTGAGACACTGAAAATCTGAAATTTAAGCCACTATCTGTTCTTTTATATGATGGTGTTTATTTTAATGGTGACAAATTTTATCACAAATTTTATTGATCTGTTTTAAGATATTTATTTAGGTAGTTAGAGCAGTGGATATTGAAGATGCAATGTTAATGAGAAATACATTCACTTGAAAGAAAATGACTAATTGAACTCACTATCAAAGATTGTTCTCCTGCTTTACCATTTTATGAGTGATTATGTGCATATGCAAGGAACAAAGAATATTGTTGTATTAAAATGAATATATTCTGGTCATAATGTAGGTCCTGGACTCTTAAAAGCATTTTACTCAGCAGTTTTCAGCTGTATCTTTAGAGAGGCTACTGATAGCTGAGAAAGAGAGTAGAATATTAAGCTTCTAATGGTACAGAATGGCTGCAAAGTTGGGTTGTGAATGCTATGGCTGTATCTACGAAGACCCTATTACAGAACAAGTATTATAATGTTATGGATAACCATTTATTAGCCTTCCTTGACTAGTGTGTGAGTGTAGCCAAACAGAACATTCTGTATATTGATGTTGGAAAGTAATTACCTTTTTTTTTTATAGTGTTCTTAAATGAAGCAGGTTTCAACTTCGTGAGGAAATGTATTCATGCTGTAGAAACAAGAGGTGTGTATTAATCCACAAGGTATTAGATTGTTGTAACTTCTTTCTGAACATGACTTTTTTTTAATTCTACAGGTTTTACATCTGTGCTTTGAAGCGCATTCATTATTTGGTTTGGACTTTTCACATTTTATCTGGGTGCTTTACACTCCCAATTGTTCTCTTCAGTTCCAACAACAATTATTAACTTATCACACAAGTGAGATTTTTAAACTTTTTTCTGTAACTTCTTGTTGCTTAGACAGCTTAATACACAATTGCACACGTCTTTATTCTTTCATTTGTGTGCACTGATTTGGCTTTTCTTGTGATACAGCTGTAGGGAGTCTCAGCTTCCAGCTTTGGTTTCAGGTGTGAAATATGAAGACCCAAAAGTGACATCAACATTCTCTGCTGGTACATCTCTTTTTTTGCAGAGTATAACTCCTATCATTTTATTCACTAACGTTGTACATTGATTTTTTTTTTTTTAATGTTTAACAGCATTTGATGTTTAGCAATACTCATTTTTCTTTGTGGGAATGTAAAAAATGGAACTAATAATCATTCTTCTGATGAGGTGGTATCTAACAATTCACAGTAAGTTTTAAATGGAGATTTATGGCTGTATTATCTCCTATAAAATGAGATAGCTTTTCTTGAGCTGTCATTGTGCAGATCTCATGTAATCAAATGTGGTCCCTCTGTGCAACTTTGAGCGCAGTTGAGTTGAATTCAGTTTCTTAAATTCAACTTGAATTCAACTTTCTCAGCCAGCAATGTTATCATTGTTGAGTCACTGCTGACTCCGAGCTTGTATTTTTTTCTGGGACAGGGAGGGTAAAAGAGGATTTCAAAACAAAACACCTAAGTTATCTAAGTGAGATCAGATTTAGGAATGTTGTTTTCAAAGGAAAAGTAGACAATTTTTAAATACTAAGGCTTGAAGTGGGGAGAATGGAAGACATTTAAACCCTGCTGATTTTAAAAGGTAGTTAAAATAATAAAATAATCGTGACTGAAATAATCAAATACTGTATTCTGAATGTCACTCTTAAAACATTATTTGTTATTATTATCTGTGCTATGGAAAAAGGCCTGGCAGTTTTAACTGGCAACATAAATTCTTAGTGGATGTGTTACAATAATATACAGGATATATTTTTGTTTTCATATAAATGTCAATCATCTTATTTGAAAGAGATCATGGTCTAAGCAAACATAGATGCATAGTAATTCCACTGACATCTAAGCAATATAAACTTGTTGATGTGTAATGTGTTTTAAGAATGTTTTTGGGTCTTATTTTTCACTTTTCCTAGCCATCACCTTGTCGTTTGCTAATATGGGTCATTTCTATGCAGAAGAGTTCTGTTAATGTAAAATTATGCTTATTCATTCTGTCTTATGTATAGAATGGTGTGGACTTGGTGGAATGAATTTGTTAATATCCCACAAGACATTGCAGCACGATAAAGCAGTATTTAAGAACGTGATGGTACAGTTTTCCATAAATACATCTGGATATTTTGAAAACATACACCAAGAATGCATCAGCATATTGAAATAACCATATTTTCATTATTTTAATTATTTTCATTTACTTGTTTTCCCAATGTAGGTATCACAATCCTGGGGCTGTACAGAATAGGTGGTGTAAATTCTAAGGTGCAAAAGCTGATGAATACCATATTTTGTAAGTATCTGAAGTGAACTATTGCCAGTAGGCAGTGTGTGTGCTTTGCTCCTTTTTGCCTTAACTGCTCTGCCCAGAAGAGTGTGTCATCATATTCACAGTTTAGCATGTGCACTTACTGCCACTAAATTGAGTTTGCATTCTTAAAATGAGTGATTCATCTGTAGATTCTTGTGTGCATTAGTATTCAGTTCTGCATGTTACACATGAGCAAATTACTGATAAAAAAGCTTTTCTTCTTCTAGCTTTAAAGTTCTATTTATTGATATATATTTGGCTTGTTCCACAAGTTCTCCAAAGCTTAGTTGCATTACACATCATAGCTCAGCTTCATAGACACTTGTTCCAGTCTTTCACTTTTATTGCCAATTGCTCTCTGATGCTTGTGTTTGCATGTCTAAGAAAAATGAATTAGTAATTCTCTGTGGACTTGGGGTTACTTAACACTTTGATACAGTGCATAAAGTTAATGTTTATGGTTACTATGAGCACTGAATTTATTTTTATTAATAATTTGGCAGAGATGAAAAGTTATCAATTGATCAGATTGGTGGGTAGTCTAGCTAATAAATAATTAGCTGAGCTAACTAGCTGATCTAGTAGCTTTTATTTTGCTACTTTTCTAGTTAATGTGTTAGTCAAACTGTAACAAAATCCTAATTAAAATTTCTGCCAGCGCCTAAATCGCCTCCTGATATGGATATTGATATGGAAATTTGGGACAATAAAACAATTACAAGTGGACTAAAAAACTACCTCAGGTAAGTGATCCCACACAGTTGCAGTATTCCTTTTCTGGCCCATTAGTCTTTGTCTTGTTACTATTATATTACATTTCTTGTATCCATTGCATTGGTAATGAGTATTTTATTATCCTGCTTAATATTCCTGTGATTATGTATAAAAATACACACCGTCAACCTTTTTAAGATAATCCTGCCTTATATAGCCCTAAATTCAATTAATTGCGTGTTTTTATTTAAATTTTTTTATGTTACCACAAAGCATGTTGTGCTCAGTCTTTTCTTTGTGAATCCCTGAAGTTGTGTACTATAAAATACCCTCCTGTCATTTTTGCTGATAAGAGACAGAATATTCAAAAATTATGGTACTTCTGAGATAACTCTTTAGATCTCAATATATAATGTTCAAAAGAGAGATAATAAAAAGTATCCAACCCAGATGGTGGGTGTTCTATGCCTTCTAAAAATGGAGATTTCCTAAACAAGTCGCCTAACAAAGGGCAGTATCAGAAATCCCTGTTACCCACTAAAACACACCTAGGTTTTATAGCAGAATGCTCATGTACATTTCATTGAAAAGACTGGCTTTGGTTGAAGAAATGTATAATACATCTTCAGAAGCACAAGTCATTGTAGCTGCTGTGCTTGTGAAATTAGGACATGAGTGAGCAAGCAGTAGCTGTGTGTTTGTGTCTGTAAGGCAACTCACAGTCTGCCTCTCAGAGGATGACTCTTTTATGATCTCTCACATCAGAATTTCAGTCCCAAATTTCATTGTGCTTTTTTGCCTTTCTTGGGCAAAAGGGTTGCTTCTGCAGCCAGCTATACTGTATCTGCAGCTGCATTTATTCCTGTCCTACAATATGGAAGGCAGGAAACACTGAGGGTCTGTGCTGAAATAACATTTTCCCTATTAACTTACATGGTGACACCAGATTCAATTCAAATTGATTTTCAGACAGTGTACTTGACTGAGTTGTATACTACTTGAGATCAGTCATCACTGAATCGGATTTCCTAGGACCAATAGAACATTGTGCAGATGTTGAGGGCTATCATAATCACACTCATAAAACTTAGATTTTGAGTCTGTTTTAAATTAAAAATTTGGTTTTTTTACAACCAGGTGTCTTTCAGAACCACTGATGACTTTCAAGCTGCACAAAGATTTCATTGTTGCTGTTAGTAAGTAAAAAGTAAAATGATAAATAAGCTTTCATGAAAGTAATATTGTTTCTAACCTCTAATCTCCGCAGTCACTATCTTTACTTTTCTCCTTGCTCTAATATGCAGTGGTCCAGCCCTCAAAACAGAGAAGTCACACTAGATGAAGCTGTTCAGTGGTTTGTTCTGATCTTTTTAGTGATTCTGGGTGACTGCCTTCTGCATGAAGTTTTGAACCCTCATTTATATGTTTGTTTGTTTTATATAGGCTGATAATTCTTTTGTAACATTATCCCTCTCATCCAGGGATCTTTATTTTCCTAGCTTGCCTTGAGAAATCAGAAAGGGAAAAAATGAACTCCTTTTCACACGTGGAGTAATTGGATACAAAGATAGCAGAGATCATTTTTCTAATGACTTCAGTTTAGAATTTGAAGATATTTCTCCATTTTCTTTTGTCTTGATAAGAATAAAAGACACAAAATAATTTTAGCTATTTTAATCTATATTTCTTAAATTAAATCTTAGACTTCACTGAAGTGGCACATGAAGTCAATACTGCCATTAATTTGTTGGTTCCTATATTGATAGTAATTGCTTTAGGCGGGTTACTTGAAATACAGATTTCACCATGTAATAAATATAATCAAATTTTCCTCATCATTTGAAAGCTAATTTTGTTTAGCTCCTCGTAATGCATGTTTGTGTTAGCATACAGGCACTGATGCCATTTGTAGTCACTTCTTAGCACATGTTCTGATTTATCAACAATTTGTTTTCTGTTTAATAGAGTCAGATGATCAGAACTACAGAGTTGAGGCAGTGCATGCACTTGTGCATAAATTACCAGAGAAGAACAGAGAGATGCTGGACATCCTTATTAAGCACTTGGTCAAGTAATTATTTTTTATTTTTATTATTGGTATTATTGTAAGATGTTATCATTTCTGCTTTAAATTTGTCAGTGTTGCTTAACCCGTTTTCTGTGTTGAAACAATGACACTTGAAATTACATTTGATTTCTAAAATGCTGTTCTCAATTTAACTGGAATAATACTCTCTGTAGAAACAGAATAAAAACATAAAGAGTCACCAAGACAGCCAACTATGTTTATAAAATAAACCTAGTCAATGTTTTCATTCATTTTCTTACTTACTACAAGACTTGTAACCAATTAAATTTAAGAAATATCTAACACTATGCCAAGGTTGATGGAAAGCACTGGTTTGAATCTGTCTCCAAGTTTCAGAGTGTTTTAGGAATGAGATAGATTAGAAAGGAGATAGAATGATATAGATGATATGATAATTTCTGTTCTTCATGTTTGATCTTATTTTTTCTCTAGCAAGTCTGAAGTGTAGTGTCACTTGAAAACACTAATTTGTAGTGGTTTTTATTTATATTTTTGATATCTGCATAGATGTCCAACTTTTGAATCTCCCTTAATATTCACTTGATTTTTAATTGTCTGATGGAAAACATTTTGCATTTCTTTAAATTGGTGACCTTTTGTCTTCACAGAATTACACTTGGTATGTGCTGTGAGATAAAAAAAGACAAATTTTTATTCTCTTAAGTTCCTGTACATCTTTGGTTAGCTTTTGCTGGTATTTGCTCAGTGCTTTTGATTATGTACTATTCTTGCTGATTTAGGATGCTGCATAGTACATGTATCAGTCATCTGGAAATGTGAATATGAAAATGTAGTTGTTCAAATAAGGCTTATATGACACTAGACATTAGAAGACATGAGAAGAGTCCATGTTGTTTTCATTCAATTCACTGTGTCCCAGATGTTTTGCTTGTTTGATCACAGCTTGAGCTACAGGCTGCAGTACAGCTGTCTACAATGGAGCCTAATGCAGTTTTGTTGTAGAAATGAGAACTTTGAACATGCCTTTGATATGAAATCATTTAGCCCTAAAAAATATTTTTAGCCTATTATCTCATTAGCTCCTGGAGAGCTAGCATTATAGCAAGCTGCTGAAAATGCATTCATTTCAAAAGCTGAGACCTTGCCTCTCGTTATGGCACAGACAGCCAGATAGAGAAAAGGTTCATAAGTTTCTTTACTCACAGAATTGTTTAATTAACTAAAAAATACAATACCCACTCCCTTGGAACCCTCAAAAAAGTGTAAGTATTTAATGAAGGATTAAAAATTTTGTCAAAGCTGCTGGACGCTACAAAATTAGAGAGATACAGAAGCATAGGAACTGACTTATTTGTCAGTGCAATTACTGTTAGGCAAGCATTGCTTTTTTGACTTCTTTTCCTAGACTCACTATTCCCAGTGTGATCTCAGATCCAAAAGAAAAGCATACCTCAGTATTCCCTTCTTTAATGGTTCTCATTAACTCCTGCTTTTCTCATCTTTGTCATGATTCTCATTTCATATAAATCTTAGTTTTACACTGAATGGTTTCAGTACTTTTCTTTCCAACATTCAATTCACCCCTTCTAATTTCCATATAATTTGCCAGCTGTTGTTTATGCTAGCTATTCTAATGAGACTGAATTTAAAATCGGTCTCTTGAGGGTATTAGCCATCTTCCTCCCTCATCTTTTTTCTTACCACTGTGTGCAGATTTTTCAAGGAACAAAGAAATGGCAGGTAAAGTGCCTAATTTTATGAAGATGGGAAAACTTGGGGGAAAAAAATCCACCCTCCTGTTTTCATCATTCTTTTGTTGAAAATCCAATTTCAAAGTGCATATTACCTTCCCTATATTTCTTTTAGCTGTTCAGTTCCTTTATAAATGCTTTTGCAGCAAGGTGGAAATGCTGTAGCTCTGGCTTATAAAATAAGGATAATGTTATTTTTTTCTTGGTTCGTCTCATAAGGTCTTTACGTCTTTGCCTAGCTTGACTTTTGTGTTACTGTGCAAATTTAGATAGGCTTAGATGATATGGGATGTAAATCATACTAGAAACAAACAAGCAAAACTGGCAAATCCTGAAAAGCACCCTGGAGAGAGGTGATATTGCATGGATACATAGTCAGTAGCTAGGCAAACATGGCAAGTTTGGTGTTACTTTCACATGGGTAACTCATTTTTTTGTTTTTAAACCTACCTAGTCAAATTATGTCTACTCTAAAGAATTTCTTTGGTATGATTTAACAACACAAATGCTTTTCTGTGGTAGGTAGTTGGGAGTCTGCAGTCTGGCAGTATCACAAATTTGCTGGTGATACATCAGATGAAGAGATTCTGAGGAGAAAACAATGGCATCTCAATGAATGCCCTGCAGCTACCTGAAATGCATGATTACCTCAGCTGGTATCTGTGCTGTAGCTCAGCAGCAGTAGGAGTAGGTCAGGGGAA
Source organism: Hylia prasina (assembly GCA_013397195.1). Lineage (NCBI taxonomy): Eukaryota > Metazoa > Chordata > Aves > Passeriformes > Sylviidae > Hylia > Hylia prasina. The sequence continues at coordinate 595,905 of VYXD01005111.1, forward strand.
AGTGGCTATCAAAATGATCCATTTACAGCCCTGGTTTCTTTTTCAAGAAATCAAGCCTTTAAAATGCCTTGCAGAAAACCCTTTCTGGCTACAGTGTTATTGAATTCACCATTTCTTTTATTAACCAAGCTCCCAAATTTGTAACCAAGGAAACCCAAACACCAGACAGACACTACCTTCTCTCTTATGCTGTAAGATTATGATGTTTGTGTAACAGACCTCTACAGTTACTGTGCAGCACACAGCAGAGTAACATTGCAAAGGGAGGAGGTTTTTATAGCATATCTAAAGCTTAGTTATTCAGCATTCCAGTTTCATTAAAATACTAGTGGACTTCCTAAAAGACCCTTAGTCATCTAAGATAAACATAAGATCTGTTTCAGGCAAAGTTAGATTAAGCTAAAGATGTGCTTTAACAAGGGATGCATTTTCATAGTATGGCTTCCAAATAATGATCTCTGCTAGTTGTCTGTCTGAGGTAACATTTTGGAAAGTTTTGAGATAACTTATTGAAGCAATATAAGAAATGTGTAAGAAGATAGGCATTTTTTTTTCCTGCAGTTTATAGTCATGCTGCCTCCTGTACGAAACCCTTTCCCATATTTCTCCTGCTTCTTGATGTAAATGGGGTGCTAAAATCTTCCTATTCCAAATATGAGGGGAATGTTTTATAGATTTTACTATTTCTTAATTTTAGAAGTAGAAAGTGTTATTTTAATTGTGTAGGAAATAGCGAAAAATGCTCATCTTGCCCGTAGTAGCAGATGGCAGTGAGAAGGAAGAGGATAATGTGAACCAGTACCTCATTAATAAGTTCCATTTGTTAACAGATTCAATGAAATTAGGCATTAGGGTGCTTTTAAAATCCTGACTTGGCATAATATTTCTGAGACATGAGGCAATAGGACAGCTGTGACTGGGGAATCACTGGCAGTTGTTTCAAAGGATCTATGATGACACAGTTTTTATTTGGGTAATCTTAGTAGTAAGGAGCGAATGGGGCATTGAGTATTATTGATTGAGATTTAACTGTCTGATAAATTACTGGGAAAACTAAGTTTTTAAATTCTACATTAAAAAGAAAAGAATGCAGAAAAGGTAAAGTATGTGATAACAGAATAAACAGAAGTCAAAGGTTAATATCTTTTAAAGCCTGATGTCATTATGATGATCTAATATTATCTATCACACAGAAACAATAATTTCCCTGAATCCATTGATTCCATGTTTTCCTCAAATCGATAAAGAGATCCTATTGCAAATTAAGTGTTTTCGGTAACTAAGCTTCATTCCTTTACATGAAAACTAAGATATATGGTTGATCTCTGTTACCACACAGCATTTTCAATCAATCCAGTTGAAAGTATATAAGGACTTGTGTAATCATTGGAGAGAGATAGTGCTTGCCCTAAGACTTCTAAATTATAGGTGTTCTGAATGTCTCTGTGTAGAACTCCAAATACAGTTGCCTTTCCCTGTCAGGCATATCAGGAACTGAAATACTGTTCTAAGAAGACATAGTCATTATCCATTAAGTTATTGCATGGTAGGAGCCTTAGTGGAAATATGGTACTTGTACTACATTGTATTTTGATTCCAGTGTTAAGTGGAAGTTTTAAAAATGGATTTTAAAGAGAGGCATGAACTTGGGATCTTGTAAAAGTAGTAGTCATAGAAAGTTTTTGCCTGTTAAAATTGTAGTTTAGCCCAGCAATTAAATCACATATTGTTGTGTTCATTTAAAGGGTATCGTTGCACAGTCAACAAAATCTAATGACTGTATCCAACCTTGGTGTTATCTTTGGACCAACTCTGATGAGAGCACAAGAAGAAACCGTGGCTGCTATGATGAACATTAAGTTTCAGAATATCGTCGTTGAAATTCTGATAGAGCATTATGAAAAGGTAGAAAGAAATTATCTGTTTTGTTATGAAGTGGAACTGAGATCTCATTTTCGTTACCATGATTAAGTCCTTAAGAATAAAGAGTCCAAAATTTGTAGAAGGTCATTAATAGAATCATAGATTCTTCCTATGTTATGGATCTGTATTGCTAGCAAGTCTTTCATGGCTGTGCAAGGTACAGATCCAAGACATAATTTCCCATGCTTGGAAGGCATGGCTCTGAATCTTCCGTTGCTTTCTGAAGATTGCTTCCTGAATCTAGAAACAGAAAGAGAAGGTCATAACTTTGCTCCTGGCTGCTCCAGCTCTTTCTTGCTACCATTGTATGAAGGTTCGCTCCAGGTGAATGCACAGATTCTCCTCTGAGTGCATCAGGTCAGAGTGTTTCTGACCATTGCTGTCCTTAGGGGACATGTCAGTTGCATAGTAGAGATCAGTCACTAGAAGAGTTGAGAAGGACTTGGGCAGGAAATCTTAAACACTTACTTTCAGTTACTACCACTGCTGGTACCAGCTTCCCTGAAAGGCCTCCCCAGATTTTTAAATGTTAAACTATTCAATTTCAGAATTCAGCCAAACATTCAAGACCTCCTTTACTTAGTAGTCAAAAGCAATTTTATTCTGGGGATCTTAGTTGAGCTATGTCATCTCCTCTGATGACTGACAGAGCAAAGTGAAAAAGCTTTGAGTTTCTTTGATTACACATTACTCAGCTAAGGGGCAGTTCCCAGTCAATACCAGGATCCCCTGCACTGGTTGATCAGTAGGTGCTGACAGTACAGCTTGGTATCCTCATTTATATTTCATAGGGACTCCCCAAAATGGCTATGATCCTGATAGCCTTCTTGGCTCTGATTGCAAAACAGATATATGGCATTTTTTCAACACCAAATTTCTTCTCCAGAAAAATCAGAGCTCAAAATTCAGCACAAAGACTATGACTGCACAACCAAAGTCACCCTTGCTCTATTTCTCTGTCTACAGACATGTTTTTACATTGATGCACTGCTCACTAGTGCTTAATACAGTTTTGTTGTACTCCGAGAACATCCCAAGATGTCCACCAAAGTATTTCCTACTGTGGAAGTACATTTGCTTTCTTCCACTTCTATGAATGGCACAAAGATGTCTTTCATGGTTCACTTCATCTTTTGGGAATGCCTTATAGCTAGAGGGCCCAGAAATCCTTTCAGAGATGCCTTCTGGCATAGCATGGTAAAAAAATGGGTTTTTTTCTGCAGCAATGAAGTACAAAATTGACCGGTGGTAGCAGTGATATATAAAAGATAAGAACCAGGAGATGCCTTAAATGTAAAGTTGTTCCAGTTGTTCCTCATTAAACTTGACTTTTTTGGTCACGTAAAGCTTTCTGAAATCCAAATTTGATTGTAATAAGTTATGACAGTGACATATTTCTGTGATATGGAAAACCTCTAGAACACAGAGAAAAAAAAATCAACCTCGTCATAATATTTTAAAAAATATATTACTTCTTGGAGAAGAGCCATTAGTAGACAACTATTTTGTTTTACAATTTCAACTGTTAAGCCCTTCTTAACAGGAGCTAGAAAATAAATATTTCAACAAATTAATACAGATATTAAGTACAGCTCAGTATTGTGGTTCTTGAATCGCAAAATGAGATCGAAGCAAAACTTATATTCTGTGACTTAACTCTTTTGTAATGTATGAGACTATGATAGTGTTAATTTCAAGCACAGTGGGGAGGAAAACAAATGGATTCATAATGAAAGTGTAAGAGTACTTCTATTGTTTAATGTCATTATTTTCCTTTTTTTTAATCACGCAGATATTTCACACTGCGCCAGACCCCAATATTCCTCTTCCCCAGCCTCAGTCCCGGTCGAGTTCAAGAAGAACAAGAGCAATTTGTCTCTCCACAGGTTCACGTAAACCCAAAGGAAGATACACACCATGTCTAGCAGATCCTGACAGTAAGTTTGTCATTGCATACTGGTTGTCTTGCTTCTTATGTCACTTCTAACTTTGCCTGAATAATGTCCTGCAGATACTGTATTCCAGTGATCATAAGCATCAGGTTTTTAACCTGTGAGTCACAGTAGCACTGTTGACTGACTGCATTCCTCAGCCTTGCATCGCATACAGTGTTCAACATCATTTAAAGTAGATTTTATATTCTAATCTAAATTTGGTCTACTTTGAAACTTGAAAGTTCCTTATATGATCTTCTTCTCATTTGCTTGCAAGAGGATTAGTAGGGTTGGGAAACAGTGAATGCAGTCTTTCCCCTCCTCCTATAAGAAATGTAATTTAGTCAAGGACAGGAGATCAAAACCACCGCTTGGCTTTTTTCACATGCACGAAACTGTGGTCATTGCTTCAAAGTCAGCCACTGCCTCAGCTGCCAAAACCACTGACACTTTCTTAGGTTTTCTGGAATGGAAACAAACTCTAATATTCCTGGGACAATATTAGAGTATATGTATGCTTACCATATGGCTTACTGTTCAACAGCAGGGTGTTACATCTATAATTAATTGCTGCTTTAGAATGCTTACTTATTTTTATATGGATGTAATTAAAAAGTTTCACTTCATTCCTTCTCATCCATTTGGGTGACCACTTTTTTACTTACTGGCTGTACCAGTAAGGAGTATTAAAACTTTATAAAAACTTAAGTCATTAACAATTCCACTTCCTAAAGATAGGAACATACTTCCTAAAGGATTTCTGTGTCCCTTGGTTCCTCAAAAAGATTTATATGAGACTGGTTCAGTAAGTTTATCCACAGTTAAAGTGCATTTGTTCTTGAGGATCTGTACTAGTTCTGAAGTCTGTAATGTTAAGAAATCTATTCCCAGTATATTCTTGCACAGCTCCTGCATTTTCCTATGTTACTTGTTTCCTGCCAGGGAGAGTTTAAATACTAAATAACAATAGCTCCCTGCACAAAGATTGCCAGAATGAATGACATGGGATCCCAAGTAGAAGTTACAAGGGAACAGACAGTTTCACTCATCAGAGGACAAACTGGGCAAGTTTCAGGTGTTTTTCACTGCAGGTGTAACTGCAATAAATGAATACCACTATAAAAAAGGGACAATTCTGTGCAAGTATTTTGCAGAGTGCATGCAAGCTCATGCTTCTTCAGGCTGTGCCAGGGGAGGTTCAGGCTTGACATCAGGAAGAATTTCTTCACTGAAAGGCCTGTCAAGCATTGGAACAGACTTACCAGGGAAGTGGTGGAATCTCCATCCCTGAAAGTGTTCAAGAAATGACATGGCACTTAGTGCCATGATTTAGTTGACACGGTGGTGTTTGGTCAAAGGTTGGATTCAATGATCTTGGAGGTCTTTTCCAACCAAAATGATCATATGACTTCCATGATGCTACGTTTGGTAGCAGTTTGATTGCCATGAGTTCTGATCCAACAGCTGTCCACTTGTGTTTTGCTTATTAGCTGAAACTCAGCATTTGTATAAACAAGTTCCAATTAGTATCCCACTTGTGCCCTGAAATGCTGAGGTAGAAGCAGAGTTACTCTTCTTACCAAATATCTCTAGGTGTGGCAGGAGACAAGTAAGAGGGAGCCAAGGCTTCTGGCAATAACATTTTCAGAGGACTAGGTTGTTTTAAGTCATCATTTAAATGAAGCACGGACACAACTGTATTGCAGGAAATAAAAGAAATCTGTATAGTGTGAGAAAAGAGATACAGGTTTCATATGGTAGGGAAAGAAAAAATATTATAGAAAATGCATCTGATAACAAATGGATCAGCCAATCTTGCAACTTTCAAGGCACTAATGCTCTGTAAATGGGCAAGATGAGTCTTCAAGTTGTAAATAAAAAAAAGAGTTGTGTTCTTTCTGCAGGAAACCACAGATTAATGAATTTGATAACAAGTAAGGTACAAAAGAGCTAAAAGTGACATGAAAGAAATACACATGATTAGAAAATGCAGGCTATTTTTTCACTTTCTCTCCCTTCCCCTGCCTGCTCTCTAGGTGACTCGTACAGCAGTAGCCCTGACAGCACTCCCATGGGCAGCATCGAATCTCTGTCTTCTCACTCCTCTGAGCAGAACAGCACCACCAAGTGCACACCCTCACAGCCAAGGGAGAAATCGGGAGGGATTCCGTGGATTGCCTCTCCCGCTTCTTCTAATGGCCAGAAAAGTTCAGGCCTCTGGACTACAAGTCCAGAATCCTCATCAAAGGAGGATGCAACCAAAACAGATGTGGAATCAGACTGCCAAAGTGTAGCCTCTGTCACTGGACCAGAAAATGCCTCTCCACCAACAGACCTGACCAAAAAGAGTTCTTACAGTCTGTCTGGGCTGAAAAGGTCTTCAGCATCTTCCCTTAGATCAATTCCATCAGCTGAAGGTAATTTCCAAGGTCTTTTAACACATCAGTGTTAACTTATGCGTCAGAAAACAAGAGCTGGGTCTGAAAGCTAATGATACTCATTAGTCTTGTTTGTTTGTTTGATTGCTTGTTTTTAATTTTTGTGGCATGTCGTTTCAGTTTTCAAAATGCTTCTGACATATTTGCATTGCTTATAACCTGGAGAGTTCACGCAGCTTAAAAGATGTTTCTCAAATTCAGATCACTCTCTATCCTCCTACGATTCATCTATAATCTATGATGTAGAATAAATAATGCTATAGATTAGAATTACTAATAGAGGTATTGTGCTTGCAGTTTGATATCTCTGTATTACGACAGCTTTTAAAGCATTATTAAGCATTGGTTGGTCTTTGGCATAAGGAGAGAAGCAGATGCAGTTTTCATCTTGCAGAACATCCATGGAAACAAGACAACAGCCCACTGATAAGTCACCTGAAAGGACACGTGTGGACATGGCTTATAGTCATTAAAAGGACTTTTTTGTGTGGTGTACAGTCTGTACACATATAGATTTGCTTTATCAAATTATAGTGACAGTTGATTAAGGCAAATCATGGTCATTCATTTCTAAGTTTTTTTTAAACTGCACAAAGTTTTTGTGGGTATCAAACTGTTAATTCTTACAAATTATTGTGGTCTGATTTCACACTTCATTCATCAGTTGACTTCCTGAGAACCATTTCCCTGTGAATTTTTTTTCAATTTTATGCAAAATGCTACTTTATAAATGCTATTATTGTCACTTTTTAGTGATTATACTATCCAGCTATGTAATTGCAATGTAACTTTTTAGCCTTCTCAATTTTAACATCATTTCCTCAATTCTTCCCGTTGATTCTTTTCTCCTGGCTTTTTGCCTGAAAGGCTGTTTCTTGTCACTCTTAGTAAGTAGTTTCTCTACCTGTTTTGTGTCCTAAAAACAAGGGGAAAAAAATCACGAGCAACAGCATAACCTTGGTTTTGCCCACTTACATATTTTGTGAAACAACTTCAAATCAGCTTTAATGTTCCCTATAATTTGGTGTTTTCTTTAGGTAACAAAAGCTGCAGTGGATCTATACAGAGCTTATCTTCAACAGATACCAAAGATACGCTAAAGGCTCCACCAAACCCTGATTTGCCTCCCAAAATGTGCAGGAGATTAAGATTAGATACTGCATCAAGTAATGGCTATCAAAGACCAGGATCTGTGTAAGTCATTAAGGCCCTTTGGAGATTTGTGTTGTTACAGTATTGTCTATTATAAGTTGATTCCAGAGACATACATAAGTAACTAAAAAAGCATGCGTGAATACTTGATTTTAATATTTTTGTATTTTTTAATTATTGATCTAGTTTTGTTAAAATTGTAAACAAAGGAGATGGCATGAAGTTGAAAGACTTCCATTGACTTTATTAGACTGGAGACAATGTAGAAATGTTTCCTAGAAAAATTATTAGTATGATTGTCTCTGGTTCTTCTCAAATTTAATGTTTCAAGGAGTAGAACCTCTGTTTACTGTCTATGCTGTTATCTCAGAAAGATCATCAGATTTTATTTTTGGAAGGTCAAAATTGGAGGAAGGAAAAAGAAAACAAAACCAACCTTCAGCTATGAAGTTTATTCAGTTGCTGCATGATAAATAGTTGATTCTTGACAGTTGGGGTTTGGTTTTGGTTTAGTTTTATTTCTTTAATGCTGAAAGGAGGATAGTTCTAAGTGGTAGAGATCTTGATTTAGCCTGTTGAGATTTGGGTTAATAATGTTTCTCAGTGGTTTCAGAAGACTGAAAAGTCAGATCTCTCCTGATCTGACTTTGACCCAGAATATCTCTGTCCCCATGAACAAGTGATTTCCAGATCTGCAGAGCATCAAGAAGTTCCTCAGATACTGCAGGATATCATTCACCCTCTCCACTTTGCAATCTGGAAGGGATCACTATAGTCATTTCACAAACTCTGTGTCTTACTTAAACAGAATTGTGCACAGCTAAGAGTTCCAGCATGATGGTGACAGACTTACAGTAAAATCATTTCCAATATATCTATTGGCCATCCATGAATATAGTTTTAAACACAAGATATTGAGGTTTCCATCGGTGACTCAGCATGGCACTGGAGCATGCAGAAGTCCGTGGCCCCAGTTAGGTTATACCCTTAAAAAGTCTGGTGAATAGGAATGTGAGTAATTAAATAAAATAAAAATTAAAATGTGTCCATGTCTTTAGATAATTAAAAGTGAAACTAATGTGTGTAGTATAAAGCAAGCTGGTGCGTTTATTTTCAGGGTGGCTGCAAGAGCACAGTTGTTTGAAAGTGCTGGTTCACTTAAACAAGTTTCTTCAGGACGGTAAGTGCTACAAACTGTTTAACATTCTGTAAAATCTGTTGTTTTACTGGCTTCAGAGATTGAAAGAGAAGCGATGGAGCTTTGTTCTGTGTCTATTGGACAGTGTCATGTGCCATGTGAATTTTTTTTTGGTTTATTAAGCTCATCCTTTCTTCAAAAGAAAGCTAAATTTTATAGAGAATAACAGCCAGTCCAGTTATTCTCTCACCTGGGGGAATAGTGAGAGAGGCCCAGGTCAGCTATCTGCTTAAGGACACAGATGCAAGAGAAAATTACAGTATTTAAATTAGGATGAGGGTGCTGTACTTTCTCCATACAACTGTTTGTATGGAATGGCTTCAGCAGAGTAGCAAGCCTGCTGGTTTATGGTAATTTCCTCATATAGGCAGGTCTGGAATAACATGTACTTTAGAAAGTTCAAGATTACCTTGATCAGGATTTCTGTATTTACCTTCCATGACTAGGTGTCTGGAGAAACTGTTGACCTTTTTTCTTGATAGTGTGCAGCAGGAAGCATTAACATTTTCTTCACAATTTTTTGCATTTATTTCATGAATTTGATTCATTTTTATATTAAATGAATTTAGAATGTTCTAGTAAGTATTTGTCGAGGAAGCATTATCTTCTGTACAGTACTACTCCCCTTACAATTAATAGACAAAGCAGATAAGTAAATAGGTGTAGGAAAACATCTGTCTCTCTTCTCACTGTCCCAAGTTTTCAAATTCTTTGAGACAGAACACAGATTTAGAGCAGATCACTGCTTTAATCAGTGATAAACTCACAAGAACTGTTGAGCAATGAAAAAATGATGTCAATCCATGAATCCGAAGTAGTAGCCTAAAGTAGCACAGATGTAAAGGAAGGTGCCAACATGCTGAAATGTGTGGCCATGGAATGTGGCTGTCCTCTCTGGCAGATCTAGCAGGGGAGACTACTCCCCTATAATCAAGACTCTTCTTGTTTTGTGTAGTACCTGACCTGTAAGATGAACAAGAAGGAGGGTGGCACAGGAGAAAAGGGGTGTGAAAAGAGCAGGACAATAATTTAAGGAACAAAAGTCTAAATGAAAGGTCTGGAATGTTCTTAAGCCAGTGCCTCAAGTAGAAAGCAATGACTGCTTCACCAGTCCTGCATCATTTCATCTTCAACACTGTTCCTTTTCTTATTTTGTATTATTTCCTTCTTTCAAACTCCCCTGTTGTTCCTTCAGAGCCTGTGCCACCTGTATCTGTATATAAAAAGCATGTAAGAAGCAAAAATCTGACAAAGGCAAAAGTAGCAGTTTGGTAATGGATGTGGAGAGCGGATAACAAAGCCAAAAACACTGAAAGACTGAATAGCTCCTCTACTTCAGCCTTCATAAGAAAGCAGAAGAGCAACAGGAGCAAGGAGAATGGAAAATGACACATTAGCAGGCAGAATGAGGAAGAAATCAGAAGTAGCTCAGGTGTTATTATAGTACTGCTTAGTCTAAGTATGATTTTGCAATTCATAGCAGCTGTTATTTTACCTGCATTTTTTGAACATGAAGACTGATTTAAAACCATAGAGTAGCCTTTTTTTTTTTTCTTTTTTTTGGCTCAGAAGTATGTAGAAATCATGGTAATTACAACTTGATCATGCAGTAGAAAGGACTCCTGTTCTCAGAACTCTGCTAACCAATGAATATATGCAGGGGTCAGTGTAAGGCAGAGAAACTATTTTTAAGCTGCCTGGTTTGATACCAGAAATACTTAAGACAGTGTGGGACTCTCTGCATGGGTAATTTAACCTGCTAAGATAAATTTTAAGCTACTGCTTACCTATGCATTATAGAATGTAAGTAATTTCGTCCCTGCTTGAAGCACCTGTTGCCTGTTGTGGCCTTTTGTACAGATGGCAGATCAAAAATAGTCTCACATTTTGCAGTCTCATGTTTTCTGTATTCCAGGAGGTAATTCTGCACTTGATACTGCCACAGTGGTCTGGTCCTACTTAATTCCTTCTTCCATGCAGTGTTTGCAATTCTACTTTCTAACTTTGTATGATGCAACAGGTCTTTAAAGAATGTGTGTGTGTGTGTCCTCTTTTTAATGCATTATTTGACCTGTTTTCTGTCCTTGTATACATGGTAACACTAAAGGGTTTTTCTAGTCAGAAAGACAAGAAACCACAGTACATGTGTTAGGATCGGACAGGGAAGGCCAAAATTTTATGCCCCGTCCAGCCTGTGCTCTCTTTTTCTGATTACAGAGTTACTTTGACTTCTGTCTTCCTATTTCCTGATTTGAAGTTTATTATTCATCAGTCTCCCTCACTGTGGTATTAAGCTCCTGTGTACACTGAGACCAGTCTCTGTTACTAATCTAGTATGCACTTGAAAGAGGTGAAGGAGTTTTCTTACTATTTTCACAAATACTGTAGTTAGATAAGTCAGTCATGCCTGAGGTCTGTTTATTTCAGCTTCTGAACAGAAATGCACCAACGCATAATCCCCAACTCTACAGATTTCTGACTTTCATTTAGAGGTACACACAAAGTCGAAGTGTGAAAGTCAAAGTCAGTGTTTGTCCTGAAGTGAGAAACTGCATTAGAAGAGGAATTTTCATTAGAAAAATGGGAAGGAGTTGGTGACAGCAAAAGGCTCAGCCTTTCAGCAGGATCTCTAGGTGCCGTGCTGGGACTTCAGTAGGAGCAGACATATTTTGAAGCCCTCTAGACCCACGCTCCCTTCCCCCAACCATATGATTAAATATTCTTTTCCAGTCATTTTCCTGTTTTTATTTTCATACTATATTTTGCATTTCCTAAAACACCTGGAATGGCTTGCTCAGAGCAGGCCAGTGTGTTTTACTCACGCTTGGTTTTGAATCTGCCATCTCCAGGGCTCTATAAACCTTTCTTTTTCCTGTAGGATAATATTAACTGGTGAGTCATCTGAGAGAGATTCATATGTTTTTCATCATTTGTTCCTCTTCTGGCATTGTCTTGCTAGGCTGAAAAGTCATGAGGGCAGGGGCATAGTTTAAAGCTTGTTTATAATTCAAAATAGTTATTATTACTATTATTATTAGAGCCTCAGGTATTGTTGACTGTGTGCAGTCAAGCAAAATAATTTATGATCTGATGAGTACTGATCATTTGACTGCTAGTGTATTTATCATTATGGGCTCAAAACAACCATAATAGGAAGTAAGGAAATGGAAAATGAATTTTTCTCATCTGGAATCTACTCAGCAGGGTCATGGAAAGGAACTTCTAGGAAATGTGGGTAACTTTTTCTGGAGTTGTTTTTTTTTCCTCTGCCCTAAACAACATGAATCACCCTCCTCTCCAGTTACTAGCATCATCTTAAAAGTACTGTAATAGATGACAGTGATGTTATCATGTGGTTCTTAACAGCCTTGTTTCTAGGGAGAACAGCATTAACACCATCAGTAAGAATGTCCTTTTTTGTAATCACAAACAAAATGCCCAAGAACCTGCAAGCTCATTTCATGAGCAGTACCTCCAGATGGATAGGGTTGAAGTGAGTAATAACAAATATGAGAACCTAAATAATAAAATCAAGTACGGAGACAATAACCAGATGCCTGAAAATTGCTCCAGAATTATGAGTAAATATTCTTAAATTTGTCACTCGTTATACCATCACAGATGGTTTGTAAACAACTTTGGGGAGTAATTGCTCTGCCTCAGGAGCAAGGTAGTGCGAAGAATGCAATCATTCATTAGCTTTTGAGAAACTGACTTCTTGTGGTTATCTGTATAAATGTCAAATGCTGAGAACCTTTTTCTCCCCATAGGAGATTATTTTAGAATTATACAATCACAGAATTTCTGAAGCTGGAAAAGACCTCTAAGACAGAGCCTATGTCTCTTTGTCTTTTTTTTTATTTTTGAGGTAAACATACTTGGATCAGACAAAACTGGAGGTTGAAAACAGAATAGCTTATTAGCCATTAGAGAATAAAGGAGAAAATTGCATTAATTTCTTAACTTTTTCTAAGGACATTAAAAACAGTATATCATATTTGAAAAATGACTTAAGAAATTCTGCCTCACATTTAAATATTGCCTTAAATGTCTTTTGTCACAGTGCTACTCAGGTGTCCCATTATCAACATGGGCACCTGGCTTGATAGTCAAATTTTTCAGATTTTAAATAATCCCTGTGCTTTAGTAAATTCATTACCTGCTCCTTTGTGTTCACTACAACTACAGTAATCTTTAACAGTTAGTCTACTATTTTATCTGTGTAAAATCCATGATTATACCACACAGGTGTATTGGGTTTGCATAACAGGGGGTCATGCCAGCGTCAACCCATCCCAACAGGCTGTTTTGTCATAGTGTATCTGATTTGGGTCAGGATGATTAGAACATCTGTAGTGCTCTCTGTAGATTCTGAGAAAAAATGAGGCCAAATAATTTTAGTTTATGTGTGACCTTCAGTAAAGTTATCTAAGCTGTGTATACATCATGTAGATTATTATGTGTAAATTTGTACAGATTATATAGAGCAATGAATCAAGACACCTGTCTTGTCAAGTGTAGATGGCAAACTCTTCACAACAGGAGGCACAAAGGAGTTGTTTTGGAAAAGCTCTACTCAGAGCAGTCTACACCAGCCAGAGAGCAAGCTAACATTTAAGCAAAGTGAACAAACAGGGATCCAGTTGTCATCTTGCTTTAGTTAGCTGATGGGACATAACCAGGATGACAGTACTAAAAATCAGAAATGTTTCCAGGGCCCTGAAAATAAACTGCCCCTTGGATATTGTACAACTCAAAATTCCTAGTATCCTCTGAAAATCTCCTCCTGAGAGTGCAACCCTTGAGCAGTTATTAGTTCTCTTAAGATGAAGGCAAAACATGCCATTTAGACCAGACATAAGTCAGAGAACCAACAGCAAAGCTTATTATTCAGAGTGAGAAATCATCTCTGGAAAGCTCTCACTTAAAAACTTCAGAATGCTGATGCTTATACCCTTTTAAAGGTTCAAATGAATGATGATAATGCTTGTGTTGTGGCACTGTTAATTGATCTATCATGCAGCTCTTTTATCTCACTATTTTGGGAGAAAGACATGATAGATTACATGCCACTTGCATATACACACTGTCAAAAAGTATGCCACAGGTCACATATTGGGTCATTGAGATAAATCCTGGCTAGGAGGAAACCTCAGTTGGCAATTCCCCATCACATCACACAAAGGTGAAATAGTCAACAAGTTCATCTCCACATAGTGTAGTGTGGGCTTAAAGAAATTCAGAGAAATTAGTGGCTCGTGTAAAACTGTTCTGATTGTGTAAGTTAAAGTCAAGGTATTAGGTAAAGTGCAGGAATCTCAAGAGAACTCCTATTTTCCATCTTCATGTTCAAACCCTCATTTTGTGCTTTGCAGAATCATATCATAGTGCCAGACCCCAAGAGGTGACTTTTTCTGTCCTCCTCCTCTGGGACAGAACTGTAACTCCTTTTTGTCTCACATTTAATTTCTAAGTATTATTTTCCTCTGTAGACCTATTAACAATAGTTTCTCACAAGTCAAGTTTTCATACCTTTAATGACTTGATGATCACTTTTGAATTTGTCTCCATGCAATCCCTGGCTTGCTTCAACCAGTATGCTCATTTCAGTACTTATTTGAATGACAACTTCATTTTAAAAATTCCTAACTATATTCCTGTTTAAATATCTAAGTGGGATGTCAGTCTCTTTTCTGCAATAACATGCTTGTTAAATCCAGTAAGCTTGAAGTTATTATCTGCTACAATACTACACCTCTGAACTGCTGTGTAACCAGTTATTATCATGAAGCATTTGTACATCTGCTTATTCCTATACTTCCCAGGTTTTAATTTCCTTTATACCTTGTTCCTTTTTATTTCCTTTATTGCAAGCCTGTATTTTTTTCTTTCAGACAAGCAAAAGCCATGTATTCCTGTAAGGCTGAGCATAGTCATGAGCTGTCTTTCCCACAGGGGGCAATATTTTCCAATGGTAAGTTTTGTTTTACATTGACTTATATATTAAAAAAGAACCTATAAAAAACTGAACTGTATCACAAAATGGGAGCATAATTCCCTTTTTAGGTCTCAGGTTTTGCCCTGATTTTTCAGTTGTTCTTGAATAAATACCATCTAAGTAAATATATGTAGCATGTATGGGATTTTTAACAGTGTTTAAAATTGTGTATATGGGTTTTTTTTGCAGTGTATCCATCAGTGGAACCAGGCTGGTTAAAGGCAACTTATGAAGGCAAAACAGGACTAGTTCCTGAGAATTATGTTGTCTTCCTCTAATAATCTTTAGTGGACAGCAATATCTTCATGGTATCCATGGTAACAAATAATAAGCACTATGATTTTTATCTGACACAGATATGGGATCAGCCCCTTAGCTGAGAGGTAGGTTTCCTTCAGATGCTGCAGCTGCAGGTTACAGAGCTCCCTGCCAATGGAACAGAATGTGATGAAACAGTTAACAGTTTCTGTGCTGAGGACGGTACTCTGTTTAAATAACTTCCATTGTTTGCAAAAGGTTGTTCCGTTCTTCTTTTATGGATAAGGAACACTAGAGCAATAAAATTAAAAAAAAAATGCTATTTAGCTGCAGACTTTCAGGTTGGAGGATGTTGCTCACAGAAATGTGAAATTTAGAGGCAAAGCACTCTGACATTTCTTGTAATCTATGGTTTTTAATATGGAAAATCCTGGACTTTTTCATAATGTAAGTACTGCTTCTATTGTGATCTGAATTCTCCCTTAGAAAACTTGATTCTAAAATTGATCCTAATCATTTCAAATAAGAAATGACTTTATAGTAAATCAGAAGTTGGACCTTCTGTTAGTCATTGAGTTACAATATGGTATAGAACTTATACAACTGACAATATCAGTTTATACACTGCCTGCGCAGTGACTGCTCATTCAGAATGTGATATGTTTAATGAATGTTTCATTCAAATACTTATTAGATTTCTTTCCTACTTTCTATATCAGCTTAGATGATATTAACCACTTTTATTTCAATGATAACCATCATCTGGAAGATATTTTCTCTGTGTCCAAACTTCTGTAGAAAACGAGGAGATGCTGAATCTGGACTGATTGGTAGTCATGTGAAGTAAGCAATGAAAAACAGCAGTATGTTTTGAAACCTGAGATAAATTGTAACTCATTCTTTTTCCATTGCAAGTAAGACAGATGACTTGTGAACTAGCCAATTTTATAAGCTATGAATGCCAAAAGCTCCATGTAGCAATAAAATTACTTAGTGTTATTTCTCCTGACTTCTGCTAAAATATTTGACAAAATTCTCTTCTTCCACAGAATAAAATATCCTTACTTTTCAAAGGTATTTTAAAGATCTATTGATTGCTCCTGGTAGGACTGAAAAGGAAAAATAAATAAATGAAACCAAGTCAAAGAAAACCCCAGAAACCATAAGTATCTTTCTCAATCTGAGCAGTTGTCTTGTACACCTTGAGGGAAAACATGCACTGCTTGCTTGGCTACTTACCATTCCTGATTGAAAACCGAGGCACTTAACCTCCATCTTAGTATTTCTTCAACATCAGTGCTTCCAAAAGAATTCACTGTTTCATAGAACTATCTGGGCTTAGTTTCATTGATCTGTCAAGGCTCATTTCTTCCTTCAGTAGCAGAAATCAACATACAAATCATCTGTTGATTTCTAAGTGGTACACTAATTCCAGAAAGTTTAAAGAAGAGTAAAAACATCAGTAATTTTTTACCTGCTGCTTTTTTCTTTCCATAGCCTTTTTCTTGTTTAAATTTAAAAGTAAGGCTCATTACCAACACAAAGAAGCACATAGCATTCAGAACATTCTTTACTTATATTAGTGCATGAATTCTTCAGAGCAATTGCTGGATTTCAGGCTGGTGGCAGAATCCTGCAGGATCTTTCTCCTCACTAAGTACTGAGTGATGATCAGAGAGAGGCTCGAAGAACATCCTTCCAAAAATGGTCTTTTAATAGGGGAAGTCTGAGCAACACTGGCTGCAGGCAGTTGAGGACAGACCCTATGCATTAGTGACTGAGTGACCTGCGTTCTTGCTTCCCCCTAAACAGTTTCATTAATCCCAAAACATGTTTCATTTCATCTTAAATGCAGACTGTGCCCAGTGAATTGTGATGAAGGGTTGTTCTTGATGGCACTGGCCGTGTGTGCTCATCTAATTTTCCCAGAGCAGATGTGAAAGGCAGTGAAGGCCTTTCCTCAGCCAGTTGAATTTTCATTTTAAATCAAGCCAAGTTTTCTTCGTCTAAGCTATGCCTGAGAGTGCCATTGCCCTGAGAAGACCCACATGGTCTTGGTTGTGTTTTTGCTGTATTTCACTATCAAAAAACTGTAGGTTGTCAAAAGGTTTGCCTCTGGTGACCTTCCCAGGAAAAGTGCTGCTGCAGGAAAAAAGGAGCAGAAGGGAAGCAGAACTTTGAGCAGAGGCTGGTAGTCCAGCGTGTCTCACACAGGCAGAAAAATGCAGTGATCAGGGCAAAAAATCCCAGCTTCTGTCTGTTGCATGGGGTCAGTAGCAAACCTGTATTAAATATCCTTTGATGACTCCCCATACCTCTTAAGGGCACTTTAATTGTTGTGAAATTCTTGAGGAATTGTGAAATAGAAAATGTAGAAGATGTTTGCTCTTATTTGCTTTGTTCTTTCCTGATCTAAAAATAAGTGGGGAAAAAACCCCTAAGCTTAGGTAATTTCACATCCCCTGTATGTGTCTCACAGTTCTCCAGTACTGTGTTTTGAAAGCAGCTGTTCTGAGTGCAAGCTAGCAAAGTCAAAGATGCCAAATTCATTAAAAATTTTGTAAAACTGCTGGGTTCAGTTACAGATTGACCAAGTAGAGCCTGTGAGTGCTGAGGGAAAGGCTGTGGAAAGTCCTGGAGGAATCTTTGTGGAGAAGAGGTGTTTCATCTGTTCCCACGCACTCATCTCACATTAGACTGAAATTAGGATTGGAGAAGACAACTTCATTAAAAAATGGATTCCATTCATGTGCTGCTCACAAAACAAGTCTGTATTTTCCTCTGTAATGCTCTGCAGCTTGTTTACAGGCCCTTCTTCTGAACTCGCCATAAATAATTTTTAAGTCATTTAGCTTTAAAATGGCATTTCCATCTGAAAAGGGGCATAAGCCCATCCTTACTTACAGATAGCCACTCACCCTCCAGGAGAGGTTTTCATTTTTGGAACTCTCTGGTTTTTCTTGTACTCTCCTCTGCAGCACGTAGCAGCACTAGCTGTATGATCTCACTGCTGGGTTGTGGGTGCCCCAGCTCTTCCCTGCCTTTCAAGAGGAAGTTTATCCCTACAAGAAGCTGTAGAGTGAACCAGAAAGTTGAGTAGGAGTGCAGACTGAAGTGGGGGAGAGGGCAGCACCAAAGCTTCTGAAATGATGATACTCTCAGGCCTGATCAAAAATCCCTTCTGACAATAGCAAAGAATCAGAAATCCATATAATATTTAAATGGAGGTATAATATTTTGATAATGCCTCAACAGAAAATTAGGCAATCTGAATTAAATTAGCTCATAGTAGTGATTTACTATTCTTTATGGAAATCTGACTCGCTCTACAAGTAAAAGTTAAACATTTTTTAAAATAATTATCATTATTATCCTTCCTAAAAGGATGCAGCAGGTTTGTTCCAAATATCACTGTAGAATTCAAAGTAGATGATACATTGTTGTTGTTGTTGTTTGTTTTGTGGAAATAATGTCTGTACCCACAACATATAATTAGCCATGTTTTTTCTTTGGTAAACCTTTTGATACATGTTGCAGCACAACATGAATCAAATTAATAGTGTGAAGGACTGATATATTGTATGATAAATATGTAAAGTATATTAATATTCTATATTCACACTTTTTATTAATGATGATAAAGATTACATTTTTTGTGTGTAATTCCTGTGATTTCAGTATTAAAATATCCTTGCCATATTTTGGCATTTAGAGTTATATGTAACAAAACTGTTAAATTAAACCATAGTTATCACTTATGTCCCTAACTCCCCTATAATGTTCATTGTACAATTATTCCTGGAAAAAAAAAGATGCACAGATTTGCTGACCAGTGCTATTCTATGATAGTAACTTATTTTCCTTTTATATATTTTCTGGTGTTAATCTCTATTCTTTGTCTGTAATTGGACTGAATTGTAATGTGCCTTTAGAAAAGACATGTTAGGAGAGGAAAACTTGTAAAATTCTGCAGTTCAGAATGGTAATTACAAAAACAAACAAAAAAGCACTGTATGGTAGTAATCGGATTTTTTTTGTTGTTAACTTTTCTCTCCTGGCCTATTTTCTACGTCTAAGGTTGCACCAGAATAAATAATGAAATTAAAAAGCACATTGTTCCTGATATTTCTTTTCCTAAGGCAAAAGGTTGTGCAATTTTGGACTGAGCAGCAAGAAGAGAAATCCCAGGTCGGGAGCACTTCCTCCAGACTGGGATGGATCTTCTCCACCGATGGAAATCCTCAAAGCTCTACTGAAGTAAAAGACAGACCTTTGGCAATTTATAGGGAGGATTTGCTAGCCAGAAGCCCCCAGGAAGGAGACAGAATATTTTGCTAATGGGATAATCTATGATTTGGCTTGACATTGTCCTTTCTTTCAGCAGAGAGGCCTGGTTAAATTGTTCAGTGGCCAGAGATCAAAGCCATAGGCAACTTTATTCTCTCTCTGGCTGGTCACAGAGCCCTGAGGATGGCGCTGCTGCTGCAGCTCCTGCTAAAGTCACACTGTCAGTCAGGCTGTATCTGTACCCATTGGAAGGCCTCTTCTTTAAGATTTTGCATGGGCTTTGGGAATTTGCTTTGTTTTGTTTTAGTAAGGTGCTTGGTATCCAAACAGCCACTAATTCAGTCACTGAAGATCATATCGGTTCTTTAATTGTCCTGTGTGTGGCAGTGTTTAATAAACCATCAGATTATTCTTGTTGTTTCAAGTGTAGAGCACAGTGCTCCAACCCTTGGACGCCTCAGCTGAAAGCTGTTTTGCATCTGAGCTTTCTGCAAGTGTTTCATTGGGAATTGGCATCAAAGCTCTGGCACTAAAGATAGCAGCATTATCTCTGCAAGAGTTTCTGTTGGAGCAAAGGGCAGAACAGCTGAACAGGGCACATGGATAGTTTCAATGTTCATATTTATGGCAATTTTGGAGGTATTAGAGTTTATAGGGGTTATTTTAGATACTATATGGTATTTTAATAGGAAAATATATACAATCAATAACTATATCTATTTAATAAAGTCCTGCTAAATTATCTTTTTGAACTCTCTGTTTATTTTGTAGTGTGGTTTCAATAATTATCTGCACTCTGTATATATCCACATGTAAATAACTAGCATGACATGCATAAGCTGACTTTGCAGACATAATTCTATGTTTTACTTTACACTGTATTTCAAAAATTTTAAAAAATGTTTTTCAAAATAAAAATCCTTTATACACAAACCATTTTTTATTGGTTTTAAATTTGGTTCAGCCTTTTCTTTTCTCCAAGTAATAACACTTTGGTTCCACTTCTATCCATACCTGCTTTTTAGAGTAACATTTCAAAATGTTACTGAGGATGCTGAGGTTGAGGAGCTCAAAATGAGCTGAGGATGCTTTACGTGGATGGGCATGTGAATACTAGACAAGAGTCTGTCATACACTGTCCTGATCGTGTGGAAGTCTCCAAAGATGTGGCTTTTGAGGAAAAAAAAATGACAGCTTTGGATGTTAGGTAGCAAGAAGCAGAACCATGGTATGGCAGAGTCCGGCTGATGAATTCCTGCCTCTGGAATTTAGCAGGTGGGTGGGCTCACGGCAGGGCCTTCCATGGCTCCATTTCAACAGCACTGCCAGGTGGGGGAAGCAGGTGCAGTGGCTTCTGCAAGTTCCCTTGTAGGCCCTCCCCAGCATCTCTCCAAGACTTTTTGCCTCAGTTTTTACAACCCTCGGGCTGGAGTTACAGCTGTGCTGCAGGCAAAGGGAGCTGTGAGGTGGCCTGCCTTGCCTTTTCCTGAAGGAACTCACCAGAAACTCGGGACACTTTAATATCTCTGAAACAATCAGGTTTTGTTATGATAGAGACTAAAAAAACCTGTGTTTCTTAAACAAGATCAATCCAGCTAGCTGATAAACTCTTTCCCTTTTCACTGTGCTTGGGTTTGGACAGTGAAGAACACTGCAGGAGGCCAGTGAGGATGGATACTGCTCCTACATCCATGGCTGCCAGCTGCCAGCTCCTGCCCCAGGCACGCTCAGGCTGCTGTGGTTCCTGCCTGCCAGCCCTGAGCTGGGCAGCTGCCCTGCCAGCCTCCTTCTGTGTGGGCATTGTGCCCACAGCTCTGCCCAGGGGCACATCAGAGACAGACAGAAACAAAACATCAGTACCGTGGCTGTAAGTAAAAGTGAGATTGTAGAGAAGCCAAGCAGCACGGACCAGATGGAGAAAGTCTTTCCCTTCTGATGCTTTCTAACAACTGCTCTGTGGTGAAGCCTGTATTTCACAGCTCTCCCTGCCTGAGGATTTGAGAGATATGGATCCTGCTTTCAGGAATCAAAACATCACCTGCAGCCTGAAGTCACCAAACTGTCTTACACCTTGCTGAGATCCTGGTGTCCCGGGCAGGATGTGGCCAGGGTGAGGACAAGGTTCCCCTTAGGACCAAAGGATGCAGTTGAGCTGGCAAAGCCCCTTCTGGCTCTATTAGTTCTGCTGGAAAAGCCTGGGAAGTAGAGGGGCTGCAGCAACGGGTTAGAGCTGAGCTGAAGCTTAGTGCCCTAACTTCAGGTGTAGAGAACCACCCCTGAGGTGTAGTGTGGAACAAAGCAATGGAAGCTGTCACCATCACTCCCTGCAACACTCCCGTGCCACGGGAGCTTTTGGGAAGAAGGGAACTACTCTGAGGCACCTGCCCTGCCCTGCTGCTCTTTGTGCCTGTGTCTGTATCAGCACTGCCACAGCTCCCTCTGGGACCAGCACTGGGGGCTGGATTCTCCTCCACTCCTGCTCGGGGCCATGAATGTGTAGGAGTGGTCGGAGCTGCCACAGATACCCACCTCTGCACTGTGAGTAGGCACAAGAGGAAATGGAGAATATCTGCAGTTTGATAGTTCATCAAAAATGACAGTTCATTATTGAACTTACGTTAATTACATTTACAATTTATGTTAAAAATATGAAATAAAATGGGTGTGTTTTCTGTTAAGGTTTTCTGTTCTTTTCCGTGGGGATGAAGGCTTCTCGGCTTTAGATCCCCTGGCGTGGAGGAGTGAATGGACACTACTTTGGGGTCCAGACTAAGCTCTAAAATAGTTCTCATCACTCATTTTTGCAATGTCCCATTTTACTTGGCATCAAGGAATAACTAATTTTTTTTTTTTTAAAATTTCTGGGAAACCTATGTTCTGTCTGACATGCTATATTGTGACATTTCAGTGAACATTTAGATGTAAAAAGACTTAAATTGCTGCTGAATCAACACAATTGTGTTGAATTACCACATTAACACCAAATTTAAAACTCTAAAGAGATGGGGCATCTGTGCTTACCAGAAAGGGTGATGACACATTTCATTACTTGGTTGCATTAAAGCACCTTACAGAGCATGGTTCTTATTTGTTTGGAAAAATTATTATTATTGGCTTTATTATTGGTAAGGCTTCAAATGTCAACTATGGAGAAAGTCAGGTGTGGAATTGCTTTGGTATGGAATGTGTGATGAGGTGACCTAGGCTGGCCACGGCCTCCTGCCTAAAGAGGAGAAACTTCAGTGACCCAAGGAAACAGCATAGGTGTAAACTGAGCAGGTGGCAAAGTCAGTTCAGGTCCTGGCTTGGAACATTTTCTCATTAGTTTGGCATAATGCATTCCTTCAAAACCAGCCTTTCTAACACAAACACTGCTTATTAAACATGTTAAATAAAGTATCTGCACTTTCATCTTTAAAAACTTTATTTCATGTTTGTAAAACTTTTCCTGTGTCATTTGGATTAATCGCTGATACGGAAACAGTACTGAAAAATATTCTTGGCTTCTTTTGCAATGGTTGGCTTCTTTTCTATTGTATTTATGGCAACAAGCTCAAAAGCTGAACTAACCTAGAGCAAGTGCCTTTGCCAAAGATCACGGTGTGCTTTTTTAATGTAAACATGAAGGGATTCATGGGAACATTGAGTGACCTCCACAGCCGGTACAGAAAGGAGTCTTAATTCACTTGAAAGTACTTTGGTAATTGGAATACATCTTTCTGCCAGTATAATTGAGGAACTGATTAGTTAGACCCAGCACGGGTGTATTTCATTTAAAATTACTGTTAATGGCTCTTGGGTGCCCTTAGAAGGGATTAGAGTCCCATCTGAATGAAAAACATCAGCGATTTAGTTTTGTTGATGGTCACTGCTTTTGTGTTCCTATTAAAAAAATACCACATGCAAAGGGAAGCATGCAGCACATCTGGATTTGGGGTATTTTCAAAACAGGGATTGCAATGCTGTGTTTTGGCTATGGCAGCAGGTGGGGGGCTGAGAGGGTGGGGACTCAGCCCCTGGTGGGCTTGGGGCAGGGGTGTGGAAGGCGCCCAACACGTCACAGCACAGCAGAGCTTGGAGCAGGAGCTCATCCGGGGTCTCCATGTTCCAGACATGACCGTGCACTCAAGGCAGCCCTGGGGAAACACTGGCATAGTGCACAAACAGGTGGGAAGCCCCAGTGTGAGAAGCCTTTCAGAGGACAATTCCCAAACCCGGGCAGAACGGGAATAAGAAACCTGAGCTTGACCAATCCGTGAAATGTTCCTCCAAATAAATTAACTGGCATACAGGATGCAACTGGTTCCTAGAATAGAGCATGTGCTGTTTGCAAAGGTCTCACAAGAAGGTAACAAGGCTTAGGGTTTTTCAGTGCACCTGAGCTGAGAGGGTGAGCACAAAGTGTTGGAAACAGAGACTGTGAAAGCAGTGACAACTGTGAGCCCTGAATTACCACAAAACAACCAGGATGCCTCTCAGCAGGGAAAATCCAAAAGAAGAAAAGACGAAAACCACACTGGGGGGCCCTGGGCACTCTCCAGGGACATCTAAAGGAAGCAGGTAGATTGGAGAGACCTCAGAGACATTTAGATGCAAACAAATTTTGCTGGGTAGCTGTGATGCAAATACATCCTTACATAAAAACTCATTGTAATTGTCATTTTAAGTTTGTTATTTCCTGCTGTTGCTGTTGGTCAGGGATGCTTTTGTTTGGTCCTGTGTAGTGCTGTTTCTTTTCTGTAATGAGGACACACTGCCTGCCTTGGATGGGAAAA
Source organism: Hylia prasina (assembly GCA_013397195.1). Taxonomy (NCBI): domain Eukaryota; kingdom Metazoa; phylum Chordata; class Aves; order Passeriformes; family Sylviidae; genus Hylia; species Hylia prasina. Next base: position 619,868 of record VYXD01005111.1, read on the forward strand.
ATGGCCATTCTGCACAATGTCCTGCTCCCCAGACCTTCCCTGAGAAACCTGCAGTGAATGCCATAGGAGTGTGTCAAGGGCTTCCAGCTGTGAATTGTAACATTGTTTTGTTTCCAGATGGGCCCTTCTCCCTGCCCTCCCCATCCCCCTGAAGTTCAGACAATGCAAAACAAACCAGCACAATTATTTTTACCCTCAGAGCAACACAGAACCAAGTCTGCCCCTGCCAAACCCTTGCCTTAATAATTTTTCCTCATCTTTGTTTAAATGATGCCTTGAAATATTTCCTAAATGACCTGGGAAACCAAATGTAAGCATGATCATAATCGTGATATCTGTAAGCACATCAGCATGAGAAAGGTGAGTATGGTGGCTTTTTAGCTATTTAGGTTTGCTGGATAGTTTATATCCAGAAGGAAAATCAAGACAGAGCGTTTATCATGGTGTTATTTGTGAATCTCTCACAAATAGATCCTCTCCTGGAGGCAGAAGGAACAAAAAGAGCCCTTCACTTTTCACTTTCCCTGGCACATGTTTAGGTCAGCCTTCCCTGCAGGAACATCTGAGTGAAACAGTGGTAACACCAAACCCAGTGCATCTCACAGGAGGTGATTCATGACACTGGACCTCCTCAGAGCATCACCTCTGCCTTGGCTCAGTTTGGTGCCTTCTCCAGTGCTGCAGCACCTTCATTACGGACACACAGGAAAGCAAATGATGGTTTAAGCTGAATTCCCACTGAGCAGGATCTCTGACACCGCTTATTTCTTTCATTTAGATGATCACAAAATACCAGTGCTGCCTTCCCTGTGAGCAGCCAGTGATTATTGCTTAACTCATTAGCGTGTTTAAGAGGAAGCTCACCTGTGCTGTGCAGAGATGAGTCAGGCTGGAGAGCATCTGCACCATTATGTAGTCTGAGATGTCACAATAAAAAAAAAAAAATCTCATTTAGGGAGATTGTTATCTGCTAAAGGTTAAAGCAAAACCTTCTACCTCAAAGGGTTTAGACATCCTGTGTCAAATGAGTAATCTTATTTTATTCTTTATACCCTTCAATTACTATGACTGTTAGAAAGAACAAAACCCCAAACTATCCTTTATCAGGAGAGGTGTGCATTGAGGCTGAATTGGGACAGAGCAGATATAGATAGATAGATAGATAGATAGATAGATAGATAGATAGATAGATAGATGATAGATAGATAGATAGATAGATACACACATATTGATATATAGATATATATATATATGCACACACAAAGCTGTTCCACTCTATCTTGAGGAACATCATTGTGTAAATAAATAATTGGGGCCTAAATAAAGGTACCAAAGCAGATGTGCTCAACTGAATGCATATTTAAGTAGGACCACATTCTTTAACTTTGACACCTTGAAGTCCAAGTGTCTCAAAGACTTAAAAGTTATTTTCTTCTGTGTGCTAGCTGCTAATAGAACTTCCACTTAAAAGAAATTAATGTATTTTTGTACTGACTAAATGCCTTCCTCAGTTGTTTTATACTGCATGGAATGCTTAAAACTAAATTTGGGAAATGAATCATCCATGTGTTAAGTCCCAGCCCCGTCAAACTATTTCTGATGTGTACATGGAGCAGTGGTAACATCCAAAATATTAATTCACAAGAATGAGGACATTCAGAAATGAAACTGCAACATCACTTTCAAGATGTTCTGTATTATGTGGAAATGATGTCCCTAAGTATTGGCATTTTTGGCATGACTAATCCTCCTCTGAGGGCACACTAACACTGCAGCACAACCTTAGAATGGGATGACATCTAAACCAGCAGTCCAGTATTTGCCAGTATTTCCTTAGAACAGGAGAGGAGGGGGTTGGTCTCTCCTGTTGGTGGAGGACATATGGCATTTCCCAGCCATTCTGCCTGTGCCCCTCACCAGGCTGTGGGTCCCACTCCTTGCCTGTTGCACACATCAAAGGCAGCGGGGTGGGAAGCAGAGCAGGTTAAGGATGAGGGAAGGATCTTCTGAGCACCAGAGTCAGTTCCTTAAAAGCCAGGGGTGATGTGCCCTGCTGGTGTAGCCAAGGAAAGGTTGCACCAGTCCAGGTGAATGACCAGTAAGAAGAAAAGCTCTTCTCCCCCACGACTGAGGATCCCAGGGTGGATGGATGGTGGATGGATGCATCCTGCAGTGCTGCATCTTGCACCTCAGAGAGCAGAACTGGCACTGACCAATTCTGGCAGCAGAAAGGTCCAGTTCTTGGTGTGGACATGGTAGTGAGCTCAGGCACTGCCTCTGTAAAGCCTGGGGGCAACTTATTCTGAAACCCTGGTTTTTATATAGTTACAAATGAATGACTACCCAGTGCATAGGCTGCTGTGCTAATGGTGTTTCTACTCAGGTGTATTTTTGCTGATCTGGACCAGCAGCACCATGCTGTTCCCACAGTGCCATGGCCTCTGCTCCCATATCAGCACCTCTTGCTAGCACTGCTGTGCATGGACCTTCTACACTGCAGGACAGGCTTTTTAATAAACTTTCCCTTTGTATGTGTTTATGCCAGGAGATCAGGTCTGCATTGTAACTTGTTTTGATGCTTCTATAGGCTGGCAGTTTGACCGCTGCAATTTTAATTAAAGTCACAACCTTCTATGAAGGAATAAATAAAGATATAAATAGATAACTAGATAAGGTTTTTATTGTATCCTGTCTTGTAGAGGGTTTGAATTGCAAACGAAATGGAAAACAGTTCTGCCCACCCCACCCCATCCCAGCCTATGGGTTTGAACTCAGTAAATAACCAGTGTGTATTGTCTCTAACCTGGAGCTGCCAAAGTATTCCCCCCAAAATCAGCCCCCCAGCAGCTGCTCTGTACGACTGCAGCACAAGTGCCTCCACCAGCCTGGTACTGGCAGCTGCAGCCCTGTGTGCAGTGACAGCAGTGCCATTCTGCAGCTTTGCCCTCCACTCAATCGAGTGGATTTTTGTACATCTACTGGTAGCTGAAGAGTTAAACACTTCTCATACTACTACAAACCAAGCACATCCCCATTTTATTGGACATGGCACAACATAGCTAGACAACACCTTTGCAAAAATACTTGAAGCTGTTATTTCAGATGTACAAATATAGAGATGGAAACTCCTTTTCTCAAGAGGAAAATACAGAAATCTTATACAAGTCTTTTTTTTTCCAAAAATAAAAACAATAGCAACAAAGCATAAATTATGTCTATCATGATACAGAATGTTAAATACAGAGAAATATGAACATCAGTCCAAAGATGTCTCAAAGTTCAGGATTATTTGTCTTTCTACAGAATTTTCCTATTGAGGATTACAAATGCTCTATAAAGTGTTAATGTATTACACAGCCAAGTAACCCATTGGGAAAAGAAGTATTGAAGGCATAGGAATGAGGGGAGGATAAATGGTTCACAAATATGGGAACTGGAATTTAGAGGCTGTAGAAAATTCAGAAACTTAAACAGATCATGCACTGTAGGAGTGCCTAGCTTTGGGTTGTGCTTTTCTCTATCATGTAGTTTTTCTTAAAATTGTCTGTCTTCAGGGAAGGCTTTAAGGATACTTGAAGTGAAAGATGTCATGAAGTAATATTTTCAACATTTCAGATGTTTGAAGGGGGTTTTATGTTTTTGTTTGTTTTGTTTTTGTTTTGTTGTTGTTGTTGTTGTTGTTGTTGTTTTTAATGTCTGATTTGTGCAACCTTTTGGCTGTGGGCAGCCAAATAGACACATTACCTGTATGTTGAAGCTTGAGAAAGGGAAAGAGTTTCTGTCTCCCAGTAAAACCTAAGCCAGCTGTAGCCATCACCAGGAACTACTTGTAACAGCAATTGGGGAGATGATTGTGTAAAATTATTTTAAGAAATGAACTGGCCAGTGCAGTGTGACTATCTTGTAAGCTGAGCTTTAGGATAAAAAAATCTAAATTTTTAAGTGAAAAGCCTTGTCATCCTCAGCTGAACAATGCTTGATGTGTAATGACAGTCCCAAACAATATTCCCATTTGTTGTGTGTAGTGCCCACAGGCAGGCTGAGAGCCTGTCCTGACAGCATCATGTCACAGTTCTACTTAACAGTGGTAAATTTTTGTCAAGTGTGTTGTCCTTTGTCTATAACAGAATATGCCTACATGAGCCATCAAATCCATGTTTTACTCTTTGCTGGAATCAAGGGAAATGGTTGGGAACATATTCATTGCAGGTGGCTAGGTGTTTCTTCTCTAAATACTCTCAGTAAGACCATGTCCGCACCTTTTTGGATTCATACTGCCATGCACATGATGGTTTGGAACTTTCCTCATTCATGGTCCATATAGCCAAGACAAGCCTGCCAGAATAAATCAGTTTCTTTGAGCAGCACCGTGATGAGAACATTGTTCTCAACTGGAGATATCACAGATTAGAGTCTCAGACTGGACATCACCCAACAATACAGGGTATGAAGTGTAAGAGCATTGCTATATTCCCATCCAGCATATGAAAAATAGACCTCTGAGAGAACTATACATCCCTGGAATGAGCAACTTATGGTGATGTTCATATAAATCTCACCTGTCCAACACAAAGGTCACTGTATTTCTCTGCCCAGTTATTTCTGATGCAAAGTCAATGGTGCTCATTACGCTCGCTACCTGCTTTTCTTCCAATCTAGCCCCTTGTTGGAGCTCACTGATGCAGTGTTCTGATTTCCTGACAATGATTTATTTCTTTTTTTTTTGTCCCCTGCACAAAGCAAAAGGAGATTTTAGTCATGAACTGGCTGGGTAGGTATTTGAATTGAGTGTGGGAAAATGCAATAGAGTGAGACTATTTAAGTGACACTGTGAGAACTTCCTCACTGATATGCCTGAATACTAAATTGGTGGAACTATTGTACCCATAGAGGTGAAAAAGTAACTTGCTTTTCATGGTCAGAAAAACAGGATCCATGACTAAAAGGCTCGTGATGGTATTTCTATAATGAGCCCACCCCACACCGGCAAGAAATTGAAATGTTGACAGTTTTAAAAGATATACTGGAATTAAATGAAACCTCACCACTACTTGATGTCCTCTATATATGCTTTAAGTGCCTCATACAGAGCAATGTGGGCTCAACCCAGGGAAAAAAATTCCTAAATGTGAGCAAAAAAATACATTAAGGGAGCAACACTGCTCATGAATTTGAAGTTATGCAACTGCTGCATTAGTTCCAACAGTGCTTAGACTATTTTCTGATGGTATTTACTTTCTCTTTAAGGTAAACAGACTGATAAATTTTAACTTAGTTATTAATATCCATGCAGTCACCTTTTACTGCATGTTTCTGCCCAAGCATCTGAGAAGCTAAAGTACCATTCTTCATGCAAATAACGTCAATCTAATAAATTAATAGCATTCATTAAAAAAAAAAAAAAAACACATAAATTTTAAACCAAAAAATACCTAAAATATTAGAGGGTTTTTTTTCCTTTTCATCTTCCAAGGGAAAAAGAGAACTAAACTAAAAGCAAATCTCTGTCCGAGTCAGGTCACCATGACACAAAGCAGAACAAACCAATAAATCCAGCAATGCTGACAGTACAGCCTGGCAGTATGCTCACAGGCTTCCGAGCCATGGAAAGTTGGGAGGGCTTTGGATATTAGCTCTGTGGCTGCAAGCTGACTTCTCGGAAGGAAAGAAAGGTCAGCCTGCCACAAACAGCATGTAAGGCAAGAAATGTGTGCTTGGAGTTGCACTGCATGGGTGGAGTGCAGCCCCATCCTCTCCTGCTCAGCAGGTAAACCAACCTTAGGTTTGGGCAGGAAGGAGAGGATGGGAAGGGAAGATCCCTGCAGGATCCCTGCTGTTCATGCTACTGACACATCACTGGTAACTGAGATGAATATTTGGGTGTAGGTAGGAACACAGGAAAGCAGCTGACCTTCCTAACAAAAGTAATGCAGGGACACCTATTACTCTACTTGAAAAGAAGGAAAAGAACCCAGCTAAGGTACTAACAAGGCCTCAACTGTCAGAAAATACAAATTTAGGTCTCACTTTCACTATTTCACAAGAAAGCATAACTGCAGTGCAGCTGAAGAAACAGCTGCAGGTCAGAAATTATGTGTGTCTATTATGCACACATATAACCAAAGTGCCATGAAATCAACTGAAAGCTTCTCTGACCACATTTCCCTCTGTCATGGATTAGGCATTAAGGAACTCACATCCCCCCATTCCCTAAAGGTTGCTCCCAACTGGAGATACAGCTGAGATCTTTGAAAACATGAGCCAAGTGTTTGATCTTTTGTGTTTCTTGGACCACAGTGAGCACAACAGAGCTCAGCTGCAGAGCAGGCTGTAGACAAAGAGAAAAGCTTGCAAGGGCTGGAGGTCTCAGCTCTCCAAGCACAGGTGAGCTGCCATGGCCAGGCACTACAACCTCCCAAACATTATTTAAAAACTATAAATATGATACCTGAACAGAGCTGAGTCACAGCAGCAGAGCTGAAAGGAAGCAGATGATTTCATGGGTTGGTTTGTTTGCTTCACTACTTGAGTGCTTCCCAACAGAAGGTAATGGTGAAGGGCTTTGGTCAAAAATACCTCAACTGTACAGAACAGGAAAGGCTTAGCTTCAGGCACAGCCTGCATTATTCAGTGTATTAAGAACTTCTAGTGATAGTTAGAAACAAAAGCCTGAAGAAGATGGCTGGCAAGCATTCTAATTAATACAACAGGTTTCATATCTTCAAAATGTAATCAGGCACATCCTAAATGTTGGAAAACAAGAAAAACCCATCTGCTGAAACCTCTTATTTCTAGTGTATTAACACGCCATAAGAAGATCCAGCATTGTTTGGCCTTACTCAATATATTGAGAAGCATTACAAGATGTTTATTTAGACCTATTTGTAAAGCTCAGGTCAAAAATGCTTTGCTCTTTAAAAAAGCTTTAAAGGACAGAAGCACATACAACTATAAAACTCTGTACTCAGTAAAAAAAATCAATGGATCTCTGAACATTGCTGAGGGTTGAAAAGTCATATGACAGAAGATTTCTCTAGGAAAGGAAGAAATCAGGTGTTTTGATCAGTGTTCACAGAATCAGAATCATTTAGTTTGGAAAAGACCTGCCAAGATCACTGAGGCCAAACTTTTATTGATTTCCACCTCGTGAACTCAACCACGGAAGTCCAGTCATTTCTTGAATTCTTCCAGCGACTTCATCACTTCCCTGGGCAGCCCCTTCCAACGCTTAACCACCTTTTCAACTAAGAAATTCTTCCTGCTATCCAACCTAAACTTCCTCTAGAACAGCTGGAGGTCATGTCCTCTCCTCCTACCAGTTGTTAGCTGGCAGAAGAGATCTACTCTCTCCTTTCAGAGAGTTCGAGACAGTGATAAGGTCCCCTCTGAGCCTCCTTTTCTCCAGGCTGAACCCCCCCAGCTCCCTCAGCTGCTCCTCACAGCACTTGTGCTCCAGACCCTTCCCCAGCTCCTTTGCCCTTCTCTGGACACGCTCCAGCCCCTCAATGTCTCTCTTGCAGGGAGGGGCCCAGAACTGAACACAGGATTTGAGGTGTGGCCTCACCAGTGCCCAGCACAGGGGACAGTCACTGCCCTGGTCCTGCTGGCCACACCATGGCAGATCCAGGCCAGGATGCCACTGGACTTCTTGGGCACCTTTTTGGCACATTGCTGGCACATGTTCAGCCACTGTCAATCAGCACGCCCAGGTCCTTTTCCACTGCTCATGGTGTCTTTGTAACCCCATGTGACACTAAAGGCCATTTTATAATCTGGGCTTATAGCTCGATTTTTTTTTGAATTTCAGACAATGACATAATGATCACAGGACTTTCAGACTCTTATAGCAGACACAATTACTCAATCAAACTATCTTGTGCAGTGAATTTATCACGGCCATGAATTTCTGGCATTTTTTTATGAGTTAGAGGTCTTTTAGAAATAGAAATTTGAGAATGTTTTTAACCTTCGTTATCTATTCCCAAAAGGTTTCTTTTCTTTGTTTTTGATTATGCCTTTGAGACAAATATAGTGCATTTCAGAGTAATCTGCCATGTTTATGGGACATGGTGACATGTCAGCCATTTAGGGATTGAGTTAAAGGCAGATGTAAGCAGATCCATGCATTCCTAGGGCAAACATATTGCCTGCTCTGTCTTCTAATTTCAGAATTAGGGTGATGAGGAGTAATTTTTAGTGTGGGAAGTTTCTGTAATCAGTTTAATCTAAACAGTAACATAGAGAGTCTGTTTACTCAGTGGTAAATCATGTGGCAATACTTCAATTCCAAAAGCATGCAAGGAAATGCAGTTGTTACATGAAAGTGGAATGGCTGAAATGGAATTTTTTACTGAGCATCACATTTACTGAATGCAAACACAAAGAAAACAAAACTTCAAGATGTAGAAATAAAGAATTTTGTGCTATTTATTAAAACATAATTGCTTTAAGGATCACAGTTAAAAGTCGGACTGTAATGAATATGAAAGACATTGCTTTCCTGGGCAGTCAGAAATGACAAACCTAGTCAACCAACACAAAAGTCTCTCCATACCACTTCATCTAGGGTCACACATTTGCACCAGCTCTAGTGGGTTTTGTACTGCTATGTGGGGATCTCAAAAATGCTTTTATTCCCAGTTGTAATGTAGATTCTTCTTTGGCTTTAGGGAAATTATGACCAGCAAGACACCTTTAGACATTCCTGTACTTGTCAGTTGTCCACAGTTTTTTCAAGAACCAAGATGCACTTTTTACCAACAATCAACATCACTTACACTTTTAATGCGGGGCACCCTGATTTAGCTGGGGAGCCTGAACTTACATCCCAGGGGTCTCTGTTCATGTGACAAGGATATGTCTGTTCAGACCAGGCTACACACCACCAGCAGGACACAGTCACACATCTAGGAAGTCATGGGCAAAAGCAAAAGCATAAGGCCAGAAGTACCCAAACAAGACTCACCTTTTCCTATGTTTACGTATCACTTCTAAAGACTGGCAAAATTTTTCGTATTTTAATAGACTCATAAATTCTTCTTAATGTTTATCTGTTTCTCTGTTGTTTGAATACATCTACAGTTAACTGCCTTAAATGCATGAGTTGTTTCATAACCACATCAAAGGAACAAACACCACTACATTGTAATTTTCAGCTGAATATTCACTTTTATGTGAAATGTCATTTTTCTTGAATGTATAAAACTAATTGAGTCCAATTCCTTTTTACAATTACCCCATTTATAATGGCATGCTTTTAAATTAGAAAATATGTAGCTCCACCAAATCATACTGAAATGAGTCTGATATGCATCAAAATGTTAGCAGTCATATTTTCCATTTCTTTTTGCATCTAATCTCACTATAATTTGATGCTAATGGCTGACTGAGTGTTCAGCACTGGAATTCAAAACATTAAGATTATTAAGAGTTGCAGTCAGTGAAAACATGTCTATTTAAAGTTTCTGAAATACAGAATGTAAGAGTTGATGATTTTAAGATTACAGCTAAGTGATTTAGCTTTAGTAAGCGCAGAACTTTTAAGGAAAAATAACACAAACCAAAGCTTAGTGGGTTTGCACACATATTACTTTGGGTGTAATACACACTAAAATTTTCTTAAACTTTCTGATTTTTGCAGAAGAGCTCCACTGAATGCTGCAGAAAAGAGTCTGCTGGACTTAAGAGTTTCAGTGCAACATGACCACAGATGAGAGTACGAATGTATACTGTATGCCTAGCACTTTAGTTACTCATGGTGGCATTGCAGGAATAAAATGTAAAATATCTCTAAGAAAATGTGGGCAATATTTATTTTAATTCCTCCAAAATCATATATTATGCATGTGCCCACATCTGTATCCATGCACACAATGTACTAAAGTAAAAATTTTGCACCATGTCATACCAGAAATTCAAGAGTGTGCAACGTGTAGGAAAAATGTATAACTGTTGTTAGAAATCTGGAAAGTGTATTCATTGTCATTCATATGCATATCTAAAAAGCAGCTTAGACAAGTTTACAAAACATTTCTTATGACTGTTGTGATTTTTGCAGTTAAGGAATCAGGAACTCACAATATGTACATCAAGCTTGAATGGCTTGTGTATGTTACAGGTATAAAGCAGTCGGCAAGGTAAGTATGTCAAATATGCTGAAGTCCTGACATGGTAAAATCTTGACCAAAATAAACAAACAAAAAATGACCCAGGCAGGCATCATCTCTATGATAAGAGAAAAGGCATTTCACTTCTTGTGAAAGAGAAGAGGTTTCACCATCCCTGCTAGAATCTTGGGTAGCTGGGCAGCAATCACCTCTGACATCATCTCAGGGAACTCAACGCTCAGTGCACGGGACTGGAGAAATGTGTTCAAACAGAAGAGATGGAGCTGTTTCACCAGCTGGATTTGATAAAATACAAACATGATCAATCAGTCTAACAGTAATGCAGCCACATAAACATGCTGTCAATCACTTATACATTCATCAGCTGATGTCATTCTATACCTTACCCTGTCCTTTCTTGAATCAGTAATGAGGGTATTTGTCAGACCCTATTAATGGCAAAAAACATGCATGCAGCTATGGCATGTCATATAAAACCACTGCTTCACTAATATTACAAAGTAGCTGTAATGACTCATGACACATGTGACAAACAGTAGCTACGTAACAAGCTTTCAACCTTTCATCTCTCTCTCACACTCAAGCACTGTGTGCTTCGGTGACTACCTGCCATTTAAACACTGCTCTGAGAGACAGCATTTACTACTCACCTGTGAGCTTTGCCATGGTTTTCATGATGATCATACCTGTGTATGTTGCAAACACTGAACTCCATGGACTCCCATCCCTTGAAAGCAGCTACTCAACATGTGACTATTACATCGCTTTTAGAGTCTCTGAGAGGTTCCAATTTTGATTTCAGACCAGTGACCATTATGTTGTCAAATATCATACTATTTCTGCTACCCTAGGCTTTAACATCACACCATGTCTCCAGTGTGATTTTTCTTTTCTTTGTATCTCCCATCACTTTATCAGCCTGAGCTGAAACAGGACTTGAATGAAGATACTCCATGGACCAAATATCACTGCTATTTTGCAAGCCTCTCTCCTTCTTTCTCTCCCTTACAGATTATTTTACTGTATGCATTTGAAAGGAAGAGACTGAATTAAAATAAAATGCAGATTTGCTGCGTTCTGAAGAGTACAAAGATGCAAAGATCCTGTCCACCTTGAGCTCCCAGGTAGCTCCTCACAACCAGCATTGAGCTCCTAAGTGCCCAGGGCTTGGTATCTAGAATTCTCAAAAATTACTCAATTCCCAAACACAGACAGATACTGAAAAAGTGGTATAGAATATACACATAAAACCAGTTGAACTAAGTTTGCAAAGCCAATCTTGGTTGCCCTTTCACTAATTTTTAGTAGCCTGACTTTGCAACTTGAATTGCTCATTCCTCACACTACTTTCCTGAACAAGAACACACATGCTCACACACACATATACACCACCCCTACCAAAGCCCACAACTGTACTGGTTATGTTACACTAAAAGTGAAACAAGATGGTAGCACTCTAATGCATGTTTCACAAATACTCCAGTATTGTATACCATAAAATATGTGCACAACACACATACTGATGCTGAATATATAGCTATCTATTCACACAAATATACACAATAAAGGACTTTTTTTGTTGTTTCCTTCTGTTTTTTAGCAATGCTGACTACTCCCTTCCACAGAATTACTTTTAAGAAATACCAGTTCCTTCTTACATGAAGAGCAGAACACATTAACAAATAAACTTACATCATGCATGGAATCCATCAGTTTTGTAAGTTGATAGAAACGCTGTGAGTTGGCCACAACGCCTTTCTGGCGCAAACCAATTGCCTTCACCAGTTCTCTGATGTAACTTGTTCTCATCTCATCAAATTGGCTTTGACTTCTTAGACCTTCCAAAGGAACTTTAAAAAAAAAAACCAACAAAAAAAAGCTGGGCTGCAACTTACTCTGAAGGCAATGAAATTAAAAGTACGGGAAAAATTTACAGTATTTCATGCTGTACAGCGCAATTGATTATTATGTATCAGGTACTTCTTCCCATTCAAGAATTACTCCAAAAACAGTGCTACAATTAGTTAAAAGGATTAATTAAAAGGATATACCAGGAACAGTAAGTTCATTTTGCTAATTGCCTTTATCTAGAAATATCCTGAAGTTTCAGTTACATGTGTTTGCTGGGAAAAAGAAATATGGCTAAAAGAACCACTCCTACCTTTGAGGATATATGTTACTGGTTCAGGTTTACACTGCTGAGGGTCTGCCCTCTTCACAGCAAATTTGTGGTAGAGAGATCTAGGTGGAGTGCTTCAAAATGGAATCAAGGAATGAACTAACAGCTCTAAAGTAGTGCAGACAGCAAAGCTGCCAGGGCTCAGGCCTCCTGTTTGAACCTCTTTCACTTAATAGAACGGATCAGAGTCTTAAAGGTGAACAGCTATTTAGAAAAATTAACAGGGAGGAGAAATTGGTTGAACTCCCTCTTCTCCTAAAGGTCAGGGGTGAGAATCAAAATGAGGACATGGAGAGAACACTGAGAAAAGAACCTTTTAGTGGAGCGGTTAAGTGTTATAGAAAAGAATACCTTAATTTTCAAAGCCTGGATGACTCAGGACATTTCTTAACAGCAGTTTTATAGAGAACTAAGGAATGTTTTCATACAAATTAACTCTGAGGGAGTGTAGGGTTAGATAGAAGCTCTTTGACTCACACCTCTAAACCAGCAATTAAGTCTTTATATTTCCCCTGCAAATTAATTTCAAAGGTATCTTCCATCAATGAATGGCCCTTTTCCTCTGCATTCTGCAAAAAGACAGTCATATTCCTGCCTAACGACAAAAGGTTCTTCTATTCCAGCTGTTCCTTTCCCCTGAACATCTGTCAAGACTGAGGATGCTTTTATTCAGTGACACAAACTGAGCCAAAATCTTATGCAACAAAATTTAGAAATTCCTTTCAATCAGAAATCTGGAAAGCATTGCATTTAAGCCACATCCAACTCAAAGAAAAACCTGTAAAATCAAATATAATGTTAAAACTTAGACTGAGGTCCATTCAGAATTAGAAATGTATCGAGACTGACACTCAGTTTAATTCAAATTACTGTTTCTTTGGAATTATCCAAAAAAGTCAAACAGTTCATCTAAATAATAAATTGAACAGAAGACAATGACAGAGTAAAGGATTAGGCTTGATTTACTGTTAGTATATAAAAGCCTGAAATGGCTTTAGTTTTGCATTTGAAGAGGATTAAGATGAATATCATAACTAAAAGTAGTCTTAAAAAAAACACTTTCAAAAACAACGAGGTTATACGGCTTTTTGAAAATACTTTGGTGGAATTATATTTATACACTACCAAACGTTTACTAAATGTCTTAGCAACAACTCTTAGGTGTGTTCCTTTTCTCAAAGATCTGACAAATTGTTTTTTCCTATAAGACAATAAATGCAGGAGAGAACAAAAAACAAAACTCATCAGAACAGGTAGAAATACTTTCTTTGTTTTTAAAGTAATTTCTTGCATATACATAAACATATTACCTTAAAAGAAAAAGCTTCTGAGTGCAGTGCAGTTGATAAAGGAAGGTAACTGGATGAATTCTGTTAAACTGATGCACTCAGAAATGAGAAGGATTGAACCAACCATTGTAATGCTTTTTAGAATCTGACATGAACATTCTGGAACAAAGATAGCTGAAATATCACAAATTTATCTAAATTTAACTGAAATTTCAGAAGACAGAGAAGGGAGTTTATTTGTGATGAAAACAAGGTGGAAAATACTTAAAATAGGAATACATTCATATTCTAACAAAGCAACTGGAGTTATATCAGATAGGGATTTTTATCCACATTACCTTTTCTGCTTTAGCAGAGTGTATGGTATTTTGCTATTCTTTTAGTAATTTCCATGTTCATATGAGCTAAATTTAATCTTTTTAAACTTATTCTCTCCTGAGACCAGGGGTTTTTTTAAGAATGGGTTTATGCAAATACCAGCCAAGTACAGACTTAGAGGGACCAAATTTTAATTCCTTATCAATTACTTAAACTTTGTGAAACCAAGAAGCAGGTCATGCAGGATTTGCACATCTCTACTCTGACTCCATTGCATGTTGAGAACCAAACTTTTACATGCTTTCAACTATATTTTTCAAAAATCCTTGCTCTCATTTCTAACAGCACCTGTATTACTTTAAAACTTTCAATCTGAGGATTCATAACTAACCATTATGGCCTCAGCAGATGTAAATTTTCGTATTTCAGAGAAAATGTTGGAAGATAAGTTCACCAACAACCACATTTCCTACCTAAAGTGGAATGCAGCTGTATGCTGCATTCTTTAAAAGATCCGTATGACTAAGTGACCACGGATTTTGTTTCCAGAGAAACAAACCAAAGAAAAACATTTCAATTTGTTTATATCTGTGCTAAACTTCACCTATTTATAACTATAAAAAGCTGAATAAATGTTAGTATTGTTTGTCACGTCCACCTCCCTAATTCTTTTGAGCAAACATACTTGAAGATCTTGGTCAAGATAAAGCCCTCAGTCCTGATAATTTATTATATATTTTTAAATATATTCTAATACTTTCAAGGTTGTTTTGGTTTGGTTGGGGTTTTTTAAATCTGTGTAGAGTCACTTGATGTTGCCAGGCAGAAATACTGCACAGTTGTTTTGAAAATGTGTAACACAGTATAGCCCTATGCCAAAAGGGAGATACCAACATCTCCCCAGTATCTTTATACACAATAAAACCAACAATGAATCACGAATTCTTTGTTCTTTATAAACATTGGAAAAAATATTTTTTAGTCTTAGAATACTAACATTCCATCTAGGACATTTCCATTTGTTAAGCCAGAGAGTGTGGCAACACTCAGAGAGTGTGACTGTCAAGTTAAACAACATGGTTCAAAGCTCTTTTAGTGGTGATGTGTTACAAAGAAATAAAAGAACCTACTTGTGTTGAGAAGTAACAGTGCTTTCATACATAGGAACTCCTCTTGGCTGACTTGAAGTCTGACAAATTCCTGCGGGAGCTGCCACATGGATAGACACAGGGAATAGAACGATGATTCTTTCATCCTCTGTCTTACACCCAGAAAAGGTAAAAAAAATAAATTAAAAACCATGAAAACAAAGGCAAAGAATGGCTCCAGTACTAACTGCTTGAAAGAAAGGTCTTGTTAGCAGTTTACAACATTGCAAAAAAATTGAAGATGAGCTTATATACGTAAACAATTTTCTGGGTTTTTTTGTTCCAATGCTAGATTGTATTGCAATGAATGTGCTACTATTTTGGATGTTTAATCTGTTACTCTGTCCAGAAAAAAAAAAAAAAA
>VYXD01005111.1:635335-660366 GCA_013397195.1 Hylia prasina
CAAAAAAAAACCACCCTATCCAAACTGAATGCTAACCACCAAAAATAAGGGGAGTTTACTAATTAAAAACACCCTAATGATTATTGTGAAGTACTATCTTATTTTAGAAGTCCATAGATTCTTGTATCTCCATAAAGATTTCAAAGCATAGAACTGAAGATAAATCTGAAAGTCTATAGAAAACTTGTTTTTAACTTTTGCAAAAATGTCTGTATCAAAATACTTTGTAGCAACCCTAGCCTGGTACTTCTAGCAGCAATGAAATAATATTATAGCATGTTATGCCATTAAAGAAACAGTCAAAAATCTTACATGCTAAGTAAACAGAGACATTAATACAACCTTTCCTAAACTCCCACAGAAGTAACCAGAACAAATCACACAGGAAATACATAAAACTGTGGGGTTTTTGCAGCACTTCAATACCACTTTTCTCTTTGAGATTTTGGTATATTGAGTATATATTATTGCATATACATATTAGGAGAATAATTTTCAATTTAAAATTACTGCAATGGTAGCATTATAAAGTTTCTAATCTAGACTGAATTCACTGCACATTAACCTGATGATTCAGTAATTTGGACTGATTTTAAAGGTTGCATCCCAATCCAGATGAATTAGGTACAATAACAGGAAAATTAAATTTTGCTCCCCCGCCTGCTAGGGGGTTCAGATCAGCATTCCAACCTGACTGCAGATAGTAAACTCAGCAATCAAAACAGAAGATATTTTCCATTTTTAGAAGACATTTTCAATGCACTGAATTTTTTTTTGTTAAAGTGTAACTGTTCTCTTCAATGAAAATTATTTCAATGTTGTTCAACATCTGATACATTGAACAACATTGATATTTATCAGCTCTTAAATGACATAAACATAGAAATTTAATCCTCTAGACCTGAATGGAGTTGTTTCTACATCTACTTTAAATCTCCTTTTCTATTACTTTTTGGTAGCATCTCTTCCTAATTATTATCTACGAAGAGTAATAACAGCTTTCAGGGTTATCAGCTTATAAATGCTGTTCTTACTCAAATTTTCAGACACTGCAAAGTACAAGTAACAGTAAGTGCTTGTAGGGTGTCAATACTAAGAAATCTTTGTCAAACTAGCACTATTGGCTTTCTTGATCTGAAATGATCAAAAATGATCACTAAATGATAGATTGGCTGTGACACAAGCTTTGGATTGTGGTTTCGTGCTAATTATGAAACAACTATGGTGTGTGTTGCCCCTGCAGAAGGAATTTCCATTATCTCTTTCCACCTCTAGGCACACACTCCTCTGATTCTGGCATTAATGCCTGCACTCCTATGTGGTGAGTCATGTCAGGGATGCCTCTACCCATTAATGAATGGCTTTTTCTGGGGTACCTCTCAGGCATATAAACTCCTTATCTGTTTGATAGTGCAGCCAGAGAGTGTTTGGTCCAGCTTAGCTAAAGTCATGGGGATACATGACCAGGACAGTTAACTTTTTTAGCAGTGTTCAGCAGTTACCCTTGGTTAAAGTGAACACGGAAGTACAAGCTTAGACATCATTGTAGATAACAGAGTTGTTTACATTTTACTGATCTAAAAGCTAACTTATTTCCAATAAATAGTTGCAGCTATGATTCAGTGCACCAGTTACATTTTATCTCGTTGTTTATAACATCTCTAGTATGACCCTGATGAGATATTCTACAACCAAGAGAGGAATATGTTGTCAGCACCCAGCACAGATGATCTTGAGCTGACAATAAGAAGTGTGAGAAGCATGACAATATATTCATGGTTCATAAGTCTCAACACCATTCCCAAAGAAAGTACTTAAAGTCTTCTTCACAAGGTGTCAGCAGTGGTCCACAAGCGGGGCAATACTCCAAGACACGACATTACTGCATAAAGCCATCTCACTCTGTGTTTCTTCAGACTGTAACCATGAGATGTATCAGACTGTGCTGGACAACAATACAGTCAGAAATTCTTTCAATCTCATCACTTCAAAGTATTTCAATTTGTACAGCACAATTAATAAAAATGGGAGAGGAAAGAATTACTCAATAATCTCACAGTGATTTACAATCATCTGGAAGAGAAAAGGTCAGGAGCTACACAGTCAGCTCTACCTAATATCTTCTATAAAGAACTTCACTGGGAGGACCTTGCACATCTATAGATTTTAAAATCAGGTTTCTAGATCTCCTGCAAATCCACGTCTTAATCTTTAAACAATGTGTCTTACAAAACAACTGTTCTTCTTTCAGCTTGCTTCATAGCAGCTCTTTTAGTATTTTAAGAAAAAAACCTGAGAAAAATGTATTAAGCAAAAGGAAATATTGGGATTAAATTATGTTTTACTGTTCCTTGCTCCCATGTACTGTAACCAAAGAATATAAAATTATGAGTCTGACAATATTAATTTGCAGAGCTGGTAAACTGACAAAGACTGAAACGATGATTACCTAAATTAAACAGTATAGTGAAGGAAAATCCAAGCCAAAAAGCCCCTCCTCTCCCCCAGCAGAAAAGAGCAGTTTTATATAATTTTCCTTGATATTAAAATTCTCTACTTGGTGAATAGTTTTTTACAATTTTCTAAAAACAAATGTACTTTTCTAACAAGAAATGAACATTAGGAAATCATTTTTATCAGAAAGTGCCAAAACTGAGCATTTAGATTATAGGCAAGCTATTTGCGAAAACACTCAAACAAAAACAACCATAAAACCCCACACTCAATTCCACTTAGTAAACATTAATTCGGATGAATTGAAGTAAACCTTTCGACAGCATAATTATATTTTTTTTCTCTCAGATAATAAAATACTATTTGAACTGCTTTTGCTTGACCATGTACACAGAATAGTTGGGGTTCCCACAAAACCCCTCCCAAAGTTACTGAACTTGGATATGGCCAGAGGACTTGGCCATTAATTTTGAAACAGAACAAGTAATGAATGAAATCTTGGCCTCAATGGAGTCACATTTCCATTGGCACATAAAAGTTCAAAATGTTATTCATATAGCACAAGACCATTCTACTTACTCATTTAGGATCAGATCTGGTGCAAAATACAACATCTGACCACTGACGTGTTTGTATGATCTCCACCCCATCGCAAAGACCATCAGACTCATCCAGGAATATTGGATGAGGGTTATCTGATCATCAATATGCAAATTCCGAAAACCTGGAAATGAAATTAAAGATAAATTATTTCATAATTCTCATTTACACAGCAGCTAAGTGTTTTGAGATTACAAATCTAAGCTGTCAAACAGAGAACACCTAGAAAGACAAGCGGTTTTGGGGATGTAGCTCTCTGGTGCTTGGGTAATAACTGCCTATCTTACTTTGATAGTTAACCTCTTGTCTTTTTGTTCTCATCCAGTATTTTGAAATGCTCACACTAGAATTTATTTTAGCAAAAATGACTGTTTCAGAGGATAGGAATGCACTTCTTTTTCCTTTGGTAAAAATATGACAGTTTGTACCATGATCACTGTAACGAATTTACATTTAATTTGATAGCTTGAACATGAGTGTTCTTAACATAAGATGCAGCTGTCACACAAAAATATCCATATATGAGTATCTTTCTTGCATTCAACTAAAGAGAACCATATTCAATTGTGCACTTGTGTTTGATAACTTTTGCTGTTTGATAAATTAAAGATTGCCAGGAATAATCTGAGTGAAACTAACAGCTTCCTGCCACAGAAAGCAGTGCTCTGTTCTTCAACACATGGTCCTGTTACCTCCTTCAGGCAAGCTTTGGCACTCATGCTCCTCTTCAGTGAACTGGTTCAGTTCACGAAGACATCAGAAAACCATAGAGTGCTAAAAAAAGGTTTCTTTTCTTCTCATTTAGTGAGATGAATCAATTCACTCAAGTGCCAACTGCAATGGGAAGAGGCAGTGATTGAGACTATTGTTTCCTGCAGCAGCAGAGTGTCAAATTGAGCTCAAATGAAACTGTATTTTCCAGGCTTTCTGCTCAATATATTGATTTCTATATATTCCAGGATGACCATGATAATCCCTATCACCATACAGAACACATACACACATACATAACATGGATTTTTCTTTTTAATCCAGTCATGGATCTTCATAAATTCAGTTACTTCTCATTACCAGTCTGTTCATGAGTTGCTTAGTCCTAATTAGTATTATTTATAAAAAAAATTCTTTGTTGCTTTCAAAAATTCATTTTAATAATAAGAATAAAAAATAAGCAGATATATAACCTTTTTATACCAAATGAACAAATAAATAGAGTAAGAGTGGCTGGGATAGAAAGGCTGTTATAACAATCACATACAGGAACTCTCTGAGCTCCTATGCTTTCTCAGAGTGAAATCTAAATATTTAGATGCAGTCTTTCAAATGTGCTTCCCTATTAAAATGTATTTGATTAGTTATATTCTCTGATAAGTGAAAGGTTAATAATTTTGGAATTTGTAAGGAATTAACAGGCAGTCAATAATATTCTCTTTAGATTGTTCCTCTCATGAAATATTTGCTTAACTACAATTCACTGTATATAAGAAATGATATTACCTGGTAGTAATTTAGACCACTTGACTACACAAAGAAGTTGCCTCTCACAAAGATGATTCAGACTGGTCAGCAAGGAACTTGGTGTTTCCGGTTTTGTATTGTCATAACCAGCATAGACAACTTCTGGCTCAATGCCTCGTAAAACACTTATCATTGGGGGAACAAACTGTACTTCTTGATTTGGAGAAAAGGACAGCCTTTGGGTTAGAGACTGGCTTTCATCTTGAAGGGCTGCTGGCTGCTGGAGTGCAACATCTAATGTTCTCACAACCTTAATTTTGTTAAACTTTTTCAATTTTCGACCTGAAAAAGAAAATTGATTATCTGTTAAAAAAGAGGTAGCCTGTAACAGTATTTTCCACTAGTCTTGGATTACACTTTTAATCTATACAAGGAAACTAGAACTGTCTTCAGAATAAGTCCTCTATTTTTTGACTGTTTATGTAATTGAAAAATGATAATGGAAAATTCTTAAGAGCTTCTCCCTCTGTATCCTACTCCCTTCACTAAGGGATGAAGAGCACCCACCCATTAAAATTATTGCCATGAATTCTAGGTTACAGTAACCTCATAAAGTGTTTTCTGGTTCAATTCCCACTGTTCTGTCATATGCCAACAGCTGAGCCAGCTGGCACTCACTATAATTAAGTTTCTATTTAATGTCAATTAACGATACTGCTTCTTTTACTATCTAATATTCAAAACCAAAAATGTTAGTAATTAATTACCACACACAGAAACTCCTCCAATTTCCTAAGAGCATTTCAGTCTCATGGCTGGATCCTATTTTGATGCCCAGGGGATGAGTGAAAGACCAACAAATACTGTAAAACCACATGTCAATGCTCAGAAAATATTTTACTTCCTAAAGCATAATTTCCCTTTCTCAATACTTTTGTTTTTTCCATATTGCAGTGGTATGAACAACACTAACTAAAATAAATTAATAGCTGAACTGCCTTGCCAAAACAAGCACAGATACATGTGGTATGGCTATGGAAATATACAGGTTTAGGTAGCAATTCTTCAAATTTCTTTCATGGAAACAGTATGGCAGTGCACCCTACAGACACAGAAAATCAAATCTTCAGAAATTCAAAGACAATAACCCTCAGTGACATACTACCAGTTTGAATAAAAAGGCAAATCCATGCCGAGGTGACTACATGGAACACATTTGCTTTAAATAGATCCTCAAAGGTGATGAAAACCCTGCTAGATATTTAGTTCTGCCAAACAGGCTTGTCTTAGGGAAAAAAGAGTCAAAAAATGCAATAAATATACTGATACTTATGGTCTGATTTACATGACAGGGGGACAGAAATAGACATGGGGGCAATGGCAAAAACAGTAACACTCATCATGCAATGGCATTCAAGGGTCATAGTCCCACTAACTTAACTGCAGGTTTAATTAGTTTAGTACCAAGTGCCCCAACAATGATATGCTCATTTTATCACTTGTGGTAAGAATAAAAATATTTCTGATTAGAGATTTCTTAATAAAGAACCAAACACAAAGTTACATCTTGTGTTACAACTGAACCAAGAAAAAAAAAAAGTAAAACAAAAACCCACAAAAGAATAGACAATTTATTATGCCAAAAGACCTAGAGCCAATTTTTATCATAACAAACCTATACATAGTCATAGACATGCTGGGAATTTCCCATTAAGTATTGTGTAGGCATGAAGGAAAACAGAAGTAACAATGCATTTGATGGCTCATAACTAATGATTTCAGGTATTTTCAGAAATAATGGCTTCAGATACTTTTACAGTTCAGAGAACAAGTAAAGAAAGAAACCAAACAGAATGCTTATCACATGGAAATGTTAGTAGTTAATAAGTACCCATGTTTCCAAGTGACTAAATGTATCAGAATTAATGTCACACTGGTTTGCAGAACTGCTTATGTGTTTATTGCTAATTATGTTGCTTAACAGCCACAAGTAAAACAACTCTACTTGTTACCAATCTATAGGAGAGGTGACTATTAATAACTCACAGCAAACTTTCCCATCTACAACAAGGAGAACACATCAAATTAACAAAAACTCTTAAGGACATAATGAAAACATGAGATATTTGACAATAGCTTAGTTCTTCATTTGCTGTTTACAAAACACCCAGGTAAGTTTGTGCTGTAAGACAAATAAATGTCTTCACTTAGTCACATAAAGAGCAAATAATACCAATTCACACTGACAACTACTTTTCTCAATACTATAACCTGTCTGTGCATATTTTGACAGCACACACTTTTTTTGCAACATTTTCCTTATTTCATTTTAAGGTAACTAATCATTCAAGAAGTTTCTTAGTGCTCACTGTTCCCCTTCCCTTGATTACAATGAATAGCATGTTTATAGTGTTTATGTTCTACATGTACCTAGAAAACATAAAAATATGAAATCTATTTATTCTCATTATCACATGTATTATGATTTTTCTCATTAATGCACAATTCTATATTTTAATTTTTTTTAACTAAGTATACAGAATCATACAGACAATCAGACATTACTGATGGCAGACACTTTATATTAAGAGGGCTGGTTTCTAGCAGAAGTCTAACATCTTGCTATCCTTCTCCTTTCCCTGTAACGAGGTAAAAAGCATCGGTGATGTATTATCCTTGACAGAACACTCCGGCCCTTATTTTAGGGTCACTGTGCTCTTGCATTTCATGTAGAAAAACAAGCCATGTACACCTTAGGGGGGTGTACACAACATAGAGAAAGCAGAAAAGCACAAGTAACACATCTTGGTTTTAATAAACCCTTTGATCTTACCTCAGAAAATATTACCTGGAAAATTAATTCACCTTTTTTTGCATGTAATCACTGCCCTGTGGACTGAAAGCTGACTGAAATAATGAAGCACAGAATAATGTAGTAATACAGCTGAACAAGGCATCCATGATAATCAGCCTGGGAAAATTACAGATTTGCTCATACTAAATAAAAGAGTTGAGTACTTGTTTATTCCAGGACCTGATCCAGCTACCTGCTATCCTATTGTGTTTAAGATTAGAAAGGGGATAGATTTATGTTTCAAGTTATGAAGTTATAAAACCCAAAGACAATTAACACTTTCACAGGGAATGAAAAATACAGTACCATGAAATGCATGTTTTTATTGATATTTTCCTTCTATAGATTAAGAAAGAAGAAACAGGGAAATAAATTACTGAAGCTATTTGTTGCTATTCTATAATTTACTTACAACTGACCTACAATTTCTTTTACAACAACTTAGGGGTTTGAAATTGCCTTGAATTTAGGGTAGAAAAATGGAACCATTGTCCATGTAATGAAGTATTACACTCTTATCTATATGGCTGTCACTCAGTGATATTCAACGGAAGATAGGTGCATTTCTTTAAGAAGTAAGTTTAATTTAATAATTTCTGGAATCTTATCATTAATATCCTGTAAAATATAAGTGTTTCTCATGTTAATGAAGCAAAATAGCAGGTCTTCACTTAAATCAAGGCCAGCATCAAGAAACTAAGCATCAGGGGTAAAAGAGCAAAAATACATCTCTGTAAATTCTAACCAGCAGAAATCAGAAAATGCACAAATTATCCAGGCCATAAACACAAGAACAGATTTTAAGTATTGCCAATTCTCATTCATTTAAAATACTCAAGGATGTCTCTATGTAATTTGTTCCAAGAATTGGAAATTTGTGTATGGACACTTACCACAGAATCACAGAATTCCAGGATGGGAAGGACCTCAAGGACTATCCAGTCCAAGCCTCCCTGGCAAAAGCACAGTCTAGACAAGACAACCCAGCACCTTGTCCAGATGAACCTTAAAAGTGTTCAACAGGAGAGAGTCCACCACTTCTCTGGGGGGTTATTGCCAATGGCTGATTTTTCTCACTGTGAAGTATTTTACTCTTGTGTCTAATCAGAATCTCCCCAGGAGAAACTTGTACTCACTATTCCTTGTCTTTTCCATGTGACTGCTTGTAAAAAGGGAGTTCCCATCTTTGCAGTCACCCTTTAAATAGTGGAACATGGTGATAAGGTGTCCCCTAGACCTTCTTTTCTCAAGGCTGAACAAATCTAGTTCACAGAATAAGAGAATCACAGAATCATTTAGGTTGGGAAAGACCTCCAAGACCATTGAGTCTAAACTTTGATGAATCACCATCTTGGCAACTAGAGCACTAAGTGCCACATCCAGCCCTTCTTTAAATACCTCCAGGGGTGGTGACTCCACCACCTCTCTGGGCAGCCCGTTCCAAAGTTTAACAATCCTGTCTGTGAAGAATTTCCTCCTGATGTCCAAGCTGAAATTCCCTTGCACAGTTTGAGACTATGTCCTCTCATCCTGTCACAGGTCCCCTAGGAGGAGATGTCACCAGCCATCTTGCTACAACCTCCTTTCAGGGAGTTGTGGAGGATAAGAAGGTCCCTCCTGAACCTCCTTTTCTCCAGGATGAACAACCCTGGCTCCTTCAGCTGCTCCTTATAGAATTTCTGTTCAAGACCCTTCCATTGCCCTTCTCTGGACACGCTCCAGCCCCTCCATGTCTCTCTTGCAGGGAGAGGCCCAGAACTGAACACAGGATTTGAGGTGTGGCCTCACCAGTGCCCAGCACAGGGGGACGGTCACTGCCCTGCTCCTGCTGCCACACCATGGCTGATCCAGGCCAGGATGCCATCGGCCTTCTTGGGCACCTGGGCACAGCTGGATCATGTTTAGCCTTTCCTCACATGGCAGGATTCCCAGCCCTTTGATCACTGATGTCTTTGGGAAAATTGTGTAAGCCCTGTAACACCGATATATGAATCATACTGTGTTGATCAGCACATCGGGTCATGCGAAGGAAATATGGCTCACATGATACAACAAAGGAATTATAAGAAGTAGCAGATGAGCAAAAGGAAGAAGGGTAGCAATAACTGTAGAAAGAGTAGTTTGAATTTTAAATCCTCATTTACAAATAGTCTCTCTCACTCCAGTTTTCCTCATTTTTGGTCTATGTCTGTCTTTTCTTCTTCTTTCAGTACTAAGCACTCTATTTAAGCCTGCATAAAACAATTAGCTTAAGGATTAAGGAATCCCCCTAGAACTCTTGACATCACTAAAAATATCTGACATACTACACTTAACATCAGGCAGCTGACAAAAAAAAAAATAGAGATGCCACAGTCACAGCTCCACTCAGTATTTCCTTTATTCCACTGCCCAACTGTTCTATTCTGC
This sequence comes from Hylia prasina, assembly GCA_013397195.1. Taxonomy (NCBI): domain Eukaryota; kingdom Metazoa; phylum Chordata; class Aves; order Passeriformes; family Sylviidae; genus Hylia; species Hylia prasina. Next base: position 645,111 of record VYXD01005111.1, read on the forward strand.
TTTCTATTTGCTGGTGTAGTGGGAATATCAGGGCAGAGATTCGATGAAATGCCATGTCCCTTTACGAACTAGACTGCAGAAGCATCTCAAAAATGAGTGACAGCTTTGACTAGGTATACATAGAAGACTAAGCAACATAACAAACTGGCTAGATACAACAATCTAGCATTAAATACAAAGAGAATATGTACACTTGCTTTGTAATAGCTGAGAAAAAAAGATGATCCAAAAAGGTGATGAGAAAGATGAAGATTTTACTCTTTTTATCCCTGATAGTAATAAAATAAAAGTCAGAGCACCTTTATCCTCAGGTTTTGTAGGAGGATGTAACATCCTGCTATGAGGATACACTAATGAGGACATAACATCTGATCAATATTGCTGGCAAAAAGTGTCCAAATTTTTCTGTTTCTAGTACCTACACCCAGAGCAAAATGTATATATTAAAAAACACTAGGAAAACTAGGAAATATCCATAAATGCACACAAAGCATAGAATGAAATCAAGCCTGCTGGCAACTTTTCCTGTGTAGCATTACAATGCAGAACAATGCTGAAGGAAAAGGACAAGACAATGATAGTGAGTCATCTCACACTCCTCTGCTTGTTGAAACCACTGCCTGTGATGTTGAAAAACACAGAGTTTAGTTACTGGTGTTGCCCAGGGTATCATAAGTGAAAATTCAGATTAGATCATTGGCAAACTCTCAACCGTGCAAAATTCAGTCAGGAATAAATTTTTATCTGTATTAATCTGCACCCACTGGAATGGTTTGGATTGGAAGGGATCTAAAGATCATCTAGTCAAAGCCACCAGCCTTAGGCAAGTATATATTTTAGAGGTCAAACTGATCAAACCTTGCATGTTCTCACAAATTTTAAAAGGCAGGCACTACAGCTGCCAACTCCTCTTCCTGAGTCTTCATTCTCACTCTCTATTTTCCACAGCCTGCTCAAGACCTCTGCCTCCTTGGCTTTCTCCTCTTCCAAAGTCAGGCAAGCAAATCTTTCGGTTATACCTTTGTAGTAATACTGTTTCTTTACTGCACTGCTACTCCAGTTTTAAAACACCATTTCAATCTGAGAAGCATCCAAAGGGTATGTTCTCCTTTTGTCCCTCTCCTCTCAGCCCAGTGGCACCAACGTGCCTGTCAGCTCCATTTTCTTTTTTTTTACTGTGAGGTGGCACTGACTGACCATGGAGAAATGACACAATGGCCATGTGGGAAGAATACTCCAGCTCCATGGAGCTTGTATTCAGCTTACAGGGGCTGGAAACACAAAGCTGTGCAAACTATCAGTCTGAAAACTATATACATGTTTTAAATTATCAATGAATGCTGATCAGCAGATAATGAAAGGATGTACAGTATATAGTGCCAGCTCTTCCTTCAGGGATAAAAAACAGTACTTGAATGTGGGGGAGAGAATGTAGGGTTGAGGAGGGGAGAGAGATTGACAGAGGGCTTTGATGGTCTGAAATAGACTAGATTGGAAATAAAGCAGGTTTTTGTCTTTCCTCCTTTTTTAACTCCCTTTAGGAGCATAGCCTTTTTATCATTTTTATATGGACATTTTCTTATAGTCTTAGCCATGTATTTTCAAGTTTTTTTGCTGATCCAAAATATGAAAGAAAAATACAGCAAAAATAAGCATCATTCCTGCCTGTAAGCACAGCAAAACTTGCCATGTGACTACCTGGTCATACACCCTTTTCTCCCTGTAGGTTTTCATAGGCACACTGCTCAATTTCATTTAATTTCATTTAATTTCATTTCTGTTACAGAAAAAACTGATACAAAGATGGGATTTCCCAGCACCTAGTATGCAAAAGCCTGCAGTATTGGTGCAACTGGCCTGACCTCTCTGGTGGAACAGAAGGATATAATTTTGTTAACATGTACTCAAAGCAATGATGAAGGGTGTAACAAAATAGAAAGGGACAGTACTCATTCCTGATTCTAGTGTCAATTTCAATCTGCTTATTTTTTACCTAAATCAAACTACCTGATCGAAAATGATTAATAAATACACAGCAAAGACGTAATTCCCCTCCCTTTAGGAAAACGAATGTAAGGGTACACAGTGACTCGTACAAAAAGGTGTTTTGTCAGTGTTTCCAGATTCACTAAAGAAAAATTCTAAGAAATTATAAATATTAGGTAATTCTTCCAAAACTAGCATTTGAATGTGGCTTTTCTTTTACAGTACAAAAGTAATGTTGCTTAACCTCAACAGAGTGAAGGTAGTTTACCTGACTGCCTATTTTTACAAATCCACTTGAAAAACAGCTCACCTCCCAAGACCATACCAGCTTGACAGCACTTCCTCAAGCGACACGCTGGGCAGTTCTTCCTACGGATTTTATCGACTATGCAGTCATTTCTTCCAGCACATAAATAGTTGTGCTGCCCTGCAGGCAAGAGAAAAACAGGATGAATACTATGTTTTCTAACATGAAAAAATTATTTCTGTGTATAAATGTTTCAAAAACCATTAAAGAACTCCTTCATTTTATGCTAACCTTTGACCAATCATGATACTATTTGAATATAATGTTTTATTTGGTTTGTTAAAAGGCAAAACTCCCCATCTATGAAACTTCCAAATAATTAGCAGGGAGCAGGAGCTGCTTAAATTATTTTACTAACAATATTTCTTAAGTAAATCAAGCACAAGGACAGACCAAACTTATTTTTCTTTGAAGATATTGATCTTGTTTTTGAAGAACTTAAATTTTGCTTGGATTGATGCAGAGTTTCTGACAGCAAACAGAATGAGTAAGTCCGGGCAGTGCAAAAAAAAAAGCCCTTTAAGCAAAGTAAATGACCTCTGATGGAGAAGCAGTTCTGTACTAAACTTGCTGAAATACCATCTGACCAGGTGCAGCCAACACAACCAAAAAGGACAAATAGAACGAGATTGTAACTTTGTGCTTTAGGTTAGCATAATTCATTGTTTAATTCTGAATGATATTGTTAGAAAGAGCCTGTCATTAGTGTACTGAATTTCAATGAAATTCACTTTCAGCAAAGCAAAAGATTAAATGGAATATTTTGGATATGGACCTCCAAATATGACAAAACTCAGTACCAAACCTTTTAAATTTCCACTGATTTCTAGATCTAGAAAAGAGTTAGTGTTGAGCTATGTGATACAAGTATTTGTTTCTGTGCTAGCATTTTTTTAAAAAAATAATTTACTTCTTAACCATAACTTTAAAAACAACCTGTTTGGTTTCAGTGAAAGAAACATAATCATCAGAAATTAATTTTCATAACAATTTCTTTATTTTTTAGAAAACTACAGGTAAACAAAAACGGTTCCCTCACACACTGCCTGGCAACAAGGAAGTCTTTAGTAATGTTTTAATCAGAAGAAATTCTCATTGACTTTGTCCCATTAATTCTAATCCTGGACTCCTCCTTACAGGAAACATTACCAAAAGCAGACGAATAAAAATCTGTCTTGCTACTGGCAGCAGACCAGTAAGCAAAACACGTATTTTGAACAATTCTTCCTTGGGATTACTTGCAGTTTTTCCTTGTATTTCTTGGCCTTTACAACTTACAATAGGCAGTCTTTTGATAAGCAACAACAATTTTAAAACTCCATTAATTTAATTAAAATCCATGAGGATTATCTCAGCTCTGAGGCATTCTAGTGCTTTAATGCACAGCTAATTTACAAAAGAATGCTTAAATATAGTTAAAGTTTTGTTTGTCTTATTTCGGGGTTTTCTTCGGTTCCCTGAAAGGAGATTTCTTCTGGCCCTCTTTTCCTGGGAGTCAATTAAGTCTACACAAGATGATCTGAATCCATATGAACCTTGTCTTGCTCATTTTAAATCTAAGACTGAACAACATTTTTTATATTTACAAAATAAATCATGTTCATATGTTCTGAAGTTTCAGATTAGACAGGATCAAACAGTCTCTCTGCCCAGTGTGTACCAGGCCAGAGATTAAATCTGTTACTAGAATATGGGCACAGTAAATTTGCTTAAAAGCCAAAACGCTGCCAACCCAAACCTCTCAAGGGATTATGGTGACAAAAATTCAGGCACTTCTTGATGCTTACTGTGAACAACTCCCTTGTTTTCAAGACTTTTAAGAAACCACAGTCATATCCTGCACTTGACTTACACCTTCATGTGAATTTTCCATTCTACTCATCTCTACCCCACCTCCCCCTGACACCTTCTGTCCCAAAGTGTATTCCGCTCATCTTGATTCAGCTGCAACTATTTGGAAAACATCTAAGTTTCAGCTGTTTGATATTTTTCAGTTTCATCAGTAAAGAATTTTTTTTTAATTGCAGTGATCTGTGTGGATTTCATCTCAACAGATAAATCTGAGTAAATGTTCCCATTTGAAATCATTTCTACCACTGTGCAATGCTGGGTTCTGAGAAACTGTTATTTGCCTGACATTAATATTTTAGGGACAGCAGCCATCTGAAGGAGAGACTGTGTAAGAACACATGCCAAATATTTGCCTTATTTCAAAATTACAGAACAATATTTCATTAGATGAAGATGTTTGGAAGGTCTTTCTGGGATGATAAAATATGTATTTGAAAATGTATTTGCTACAGTCTTCAGAATCATCCAGATTTGAACTAATATTTGAGCATTGCAGTTATACCAAATGCATGTACTAATGAAGTACTCAAAACCCAAATCAAGATAAAATCACCATTCAGTTGGTAGCTTGATATTCAGTATCTTTTCTATGACTACTGTCATTATAACTAGGAAAACAAAAAGCAAAACAAACAAGCAAACAAAACACTCAGGAAAAAAAAACAGGAGAGTAGTATTTTAGTCACTAGAGCACAAGTTTGAAAGTAAAGGCTGCTATTAGCATTTCTTACAAAAATATGAACCTGGGAACTTTCTGGCAATTGCCCCATGTTCAGAAAGCTTCACCCACTGTTAAGTTTCCTATGCATGTTTACTTTTCACTTTTTTTTGAAAGTGTACATTGAGGGTCACTCTCAATGTATTGGCTGGTGGCCAGTTTGATGGAGAAGTCACAGAGATGATTGTATCTGTCACTTAAATGTTCCTCATTCTTGTAGGATAGTATTTCTGTTAAAACTCCATCAAAATCCATTAGTGTTACCAAAGCTGCAAGTTCTAATGTCAGCAGGCAAACACAATTATAAGTCCTGTAATGACTACTGCTATACTGAGAGGTTTTTAATCCAAACAGTGCTGCAAGTAGCATGTACAATATCATTACAAACTGTGCTATTAACCTAGCTCACTGACATGCTAAGTGACAAGTCACTTACAATGACTCCAGTAAACTCATGAGTTGCAGAGACTTTGCAGATGTACAAAATATGGAAAACACAAAGCTTTATCTGCACCTGGGGTATCAGATAAAGCAATCAGTTATTTGGTTTAGAGCTTATGTGCTAAACTGCTGTCACCCTGCACAGAAGCAAAGCACTTGTTTGCAAACTCTCAGTTCCTACTATCTGCAAAGAAGAGTACTATCTCAACTCTTTTTTCTCTCTTTTAAATGTGATTCTGCCTCCCTGTATCTCTACTAACTGCCAATGCTTCTCTATAAAACCATCAAAGCCCTGGAGGATTGTTCTTTGCAGAACACATGGTGGTGTTTTATTCAGCCTTTTTTTAGATTTCTGTCTAAAGCTTGCAGATACCTATTGCATCTCTTTGCAAATTATTTTACTGCCAAATGTCTCCCCCAGCACTGACTTTTTGCTTCCTGAAGGCTAGCCTCAAGGTTTTGTCTAATACTTTTCTAACAGTATGTTTTATGTCTTATAAACTTCTTAAAAAGCGCCAATTACATCACCCAGTAAAAAACAAAGCAAAACAAAAATCAAAATGGAATTGTGGAAGCTGACAATAAACATGGATTTAAAATTTAAAGAATGGAAAATAAGTTCACCTGAACACCTAAAAAAACCATAATGGTGCAGATGTAGCTTTTGAGTAAAAATCTGACTTCTGCAAGCTAGGGCAAGAGACTAGGCTAGTCCCTAGCTTGTGGAAAACCTGACTTGTCAGAGTAAATACAGGATAATCCTTACCCTAAATATGCTCTGACAAGACAGGTTTTCCACAGCTAGACAAACAGTCTGGCCTAGTTCGTCCTTGGTAAAATGGGAAGTAAAATTATACTGAATTTAGCCCAGACCTAAATATAACACTCTTCTATTTACACTGTTTCAAAGTGCAAAACAGCAAATGTGGGTTGAATTTACCTCTCATCATGCATTTTTTTTTTAGTCTTGAAGAACCAGGAATCTATACTACACGGAATCTCCATGTCCCTGTATACCATCCCACGCTATTAGTCTCCAAGATTTCATTTTCACTTCAGATAATGTTGTTGGGTTGTTTTTTTTTTAATTTAGTACTGATCTTATTTCTGTGTGTTTTCTCTAAAAATAGAAAAAGTCCCTGAAGTGAGACTTCTTAATCTAACTATTTAAGCAAAACCCATATCCATCACAGACTTTACCATGCATAATCTTTTAATAAAGATTTACATTGTCCTCTTAGCCCACTGAACTAAAATTCTCACTTCCAGTTCTTAAGTAGGTGGTGTGACTTCTACTCTGTAGCCTATATTGGTATAAAGACAGACCTGCTATTCCTCAGCAAAGAATTAAGGATTCAGTGGATCAAAGAGGACAGAGAGTGGAAAGCAGAGGAACTTGCGAATATGTTCCATGCTGGAATCTAACCGAAATAATGACGAATTTCTTTCTTCATAATAATATATTTTATAGTGGAAGCAATAAAAATGATTGTTTATAACATCCTTGAATGACTCCTTCCTCCTCTTGTATACTGATCTCAAAATCTTCCTGGCTTTTCCTGTGAATCCTGCAATACTATTGTCTTTTTCCTTCCAAAATCACTTCTCCAAAGATCAACCTCCAAAGAGAGTATAATTTTTAAATATCTACAAAGTAGAACAATTAAATATAGCTATCTTGTCTTCACTCACTTCTACACACAGTCAAAAGTTACAATCCTGTTTTTTAATCTTTTTTACATTTCCCTGTCTGTTCCATTATTTCCAACAAGAAAAAGACAGAAAACAAAATGAAAACCACAGAAAGAAGATTAACTCATAATTCACGGAAACTATAATGAACTGCAAAATCAGGAATATTGTTTCATATTGATTTTCAGTTGGTTTTCCTAGGCTGTTTACCACTGCAATGCCTTGAAATGCATAAAGTCTTGGAGTCTAAATACAGGAACTGACAACAGTAAAAACTTTCCACAGCTAATACCCTTTCAGCAGGATATGGTAGCAACTACAAGTCACTATTTCCAGTTCTTTTTATGGCATTGTGTCACAATTGTTCCTTGGTCATAATTTTAAGTAATTAACTACATCAGGGATATAAATATGTAAAATTATAGAAGTGTCAGCACTATTTGTCAATAGGGGGTCTGTTTCTTACAAATACATAACATGGGATTTGAACACAAAACCTACTTTAAAAACACACCAACTATTTCAGAGGTATACACTCTAAAGTATCACTTGTTTTCCTTTTGATCCCTGAGTGTTATATTCTTCTATCAAGATAAGACTCTTTATATTTGCATTTCAGTCATCCTGTCATTCTGATTTTAGTGGAATTACCATAGCACATTGCCATGGTAAGTTTTTTCATGTATATTTTCCTGATATTCCTTGACTTGTCCTACAACTGAACCAGTGGAACAGGGTCATCCACTATATGAGCAATAAAGGTGGGAAAACACAGAAATACTAGTAGCATTAAAAAGCAATATGCAAAAAATACAGATATTGCTGCCTCAGATGAATTTGATTCTATTTGATTAATTAGTTACTAAAATGCAGATATCTATCAAAATACTACTAGTGGTACACCATGAATATGGTGGAACAAATAGACAATTTTAAGGCAATGGACACCATCAACCCCAAATCTACTTTTCGCAGAGAACAGTTTTACTATAAACACTTACACTTTATGTACTTAAGTCATATAATTTATAAATAGTCCAGTACTTTAAAATATGTACGATTTTTATCTGTGAAATAATTTAATGATACCTATAATACCTTATATATAATACTTAAGCAATATGAAATGAGCATTTTACATGCTTATTACATTTCTTTTATATACTACAGAACTATATTAGCTACCTTGGTGATGTGGGTAGGATTCATATCACCAAATGCAGGGTACATGGTTACCTTTATGCTCAGTGCTGAGAATTTCAGCTATTTTCATCACAAGTACATATTAGAAATGTCAGTGAATTTCTTCCTAAAATTTTTTGTTTCTCTCCATTCACTACAAAATGAATTTAAGATAAGCAGTTCAGGTTGCTCACATTGTGCACATGGGAAGTCAGAACAGGGTAATAGCAACACTGAGCAGTCAATTGCTGGTGCTCTGTAAAGCAGGCAGATTTACACTACATGAAATAGCTTCTAATCCACCTGAAAGGATGTTTAAGATAATATACGATACTGTTTCTAAAATACTACGTAAAAGTTAAACTAAAAATTTTAGTAACTGACATTTCTGCAGCTGATTATGTACTAAACCATGGAAAACAGTGGTAAAGTCACAGTTAAAGCAGCAGGAAGCCCAGCATTAGCACAAGAGCCAAAGCACCAGAACAAATGACATCTCAGCTCACTTCACTGTAGTGCCTCACATAAATCAATTCATCAAATTGCTGTTTGTCCAACTGCTGGACAAAAAATCCTTTCAAAGTCAGAAGTACAATGAAGATATATCATTATGTACCAATGCAGATTTTCTTTTCATTTTCATGATGCAAATTTTTTGAACTCACAAAAGTGACATTTTCCATCTGTATTCTAGGCTCCTCAATAAAGCAATTTTGTACATTAGAATTTGAAAATACAAATAGCTTACTGTACTTTAACACATTTTGGCCATGTGCAAAATAAAAGTACTTCAATAACATCAAATCTCTTATATTGAGTGAAAAGTATTTTTATCTCTCAATTTGCCATGTGTATGCTTAGTGTTTGCATGTGTGCTACTTCATGAACATTTCACTACCATCAGCTTTATAGTACATGCTGTACCAAATTCTGATCCCAAGACCCAGACTAGAAAGTTGGATTAAAAATTAGAAAATCCTTCATAGTTAGGAGAAAAAGGAACTTTTAACACCTGCTTCACCAAGTTTACAGCTAAAAGGGTGTCTACACTATTATTTCCCTCTGTTTTCAAAGAGGATTTTCTAGTAGTGGTTGGTATTTTTGTAAATACTTGGCATGCTGTACCATTTTAGACTTTTAGCTATAGAAAAGCATGACTGTTTAGACAAGCACTTGTCCTTATGCAGTGTTGCACTATGTATATAGTGAATCACACTGCCATCACAAAACTGCTTATCATAACTCTGATGCGGTCAGATAAACTTTATCAGAAAGTTTGGTTGAAATCGTGATCAATCTTCTTACTGTGTAGGTGCAGCCCATCATCAATTATTCCATGGAATCTCTCTATATATAGACAGTGAAAACCCTCATAGAAATCCTACTTTCTGCCAGTTTACCAAATTCAGGCCTCAGAAAGTAGAAAAGTTGACACTGGTCAACTAAATGTTATCTGCTACAAATGCTTGAGTTTACTCCCTGATGCCATTGATGCAACAGAGTTGCTACCCTGACCTTAAAGCACATATTAAAACTAGACAAAAGTTATACAATCATTTGATCAAGCTTGTAACACTTTCACAGTTACTTAAACAAACCAAGAGTCAGTTTCTGATCGATCCGCTGTAATATTATGTATTCATATTGGTCTCAGGGTCTGGGTTTGGGCTACTACTTTTCCTTAGATATCAATAATATAAACAAAGTGCAAATATAAGTAGAGAACAAAAATAAGAAATGAGGCTTTATTATGGGAAAAACAGCACTTGAATTTTTTTTTGCAGGATTTAGGAAATTTAAAATTTTCATTAGTAAAACTACTGCAAAAGAGACACTTTCAACAAGAAGGCAGCAATGCAGGCTACCAACAACCAACGTATTAGCTCCAGAATCCCAAAACTGAACACTGGGTTCCTGTTCAGGGACAGACATTTTACCATGGTGTTCCACAAGCATTTTGATCATAGCTGCCCTGCATGGTTTTACATGAAGGAATCTTTATAAGACATCGCTAATGACTGTTGGGCAATTTAGTCCTAGAAAAGTAAGAGTTCATTTCTTGATCTTCATTCTCCTGATGCCCTGTTGGAAATAGTCTCCTCTATGTTTTGCTATCATGAATGAGATATATTGGTAGCACTTAAATAATGCCTAATTATCAACAGCAAATTACTTTGCAAATATAGTAATTCTACACATTTGAAAGCATTTTGAATATTAGTTATAATTTTTTTTTGTTTCTGTCTCCAAAATGCTCATCACTCTCATCTCACTGACAGGAACAGCACTATCCCATTAGCACTTTGAATCCAATTTTGTCTTTTCAAATTTCTTTACTGAATATAAATAGCGGTAACTTTCATTGTTTTCATTATGCTCAAAGATCTTTGCAGCATTTTTTAAAAGCCTTGTCATTTCTTTGTACATTAACTGAATCTACAGAGTACTAGTTATTTTTAGGAGTCCAACAGAAAACTTCTAAATGCAAATAAATGTTGCCTAGGAAAAAACAACCCAAAATCTCTGCTCTCCTCCTCCTCACTTGCAGTACTAACTTTTTTACATATCTGGTAAATTACAGGTTCCCAAAGAAAGGACATGCATTTTTGTTTAACCTAACTTAAGATGGTGCCAAGAGAAAAATATGTTTATTGTATTAACACTAACCTTTTCTTCATATATATATAGCCACATATGGGGAACCAAGGACCCAAATGACAGAAACTATATACAAAGTCATACATATTTTAGAATTCAGCGCCAAGAAACATTCTTATGTAATCTTTGTGATCCTCACACAACTCTGACCCCTTGTCAAGTTCTGTAGTTACTTTTAAATGTATGATTAAATCATAATTAGCATATACAGTTTTAAATGTTCAGTCTGAGTATTTTAAATAGTCTGCTTTTATTTCAAAAAATATTTGATATGGAAAAATTGAATTTTCTGGATAACACAGGAGTCCATTTTATTCAAATGGAAGGGTTCAACCAATAAAGTATTGTCCTCACACCTAGGAAGGTAAAATAAATGGTGCATGAATAGAACAATTTCTGTGAAAAAAAATTACAAAAAATACACAGGCTGTGTGATTTCAAACAGCAAATGCATCTCAGATTACAGAAATAACTAAAAGAGAAAACAGACATTTTCCAACAGATGTAATGCTACTATATAAAGTACTTTTTTATCTATGCATAAAACCTCATAACATATATATAAAAAAAAACCACCTCAGGATAGAGAGAATCCATGAAATAGAAAAAGCCAGATATTTCCAATCATGTTTTAGCTTTTCATAAAGGTCAGTGAGGTATGGAAATTATATGAAAAGTAGAGTTTTGACCAAGAATTTTTACTCACAAAATATAACATCTTATTTGCATGAATTATTATTAAAAACCCTACGTCTGCAGTAGGACTAAAAATTTTAAAAGGTAACTAATTCCTTTACACTCAGAGAAATGATGGGCAGGGAGGTCACTTCATGGAAGAAATTTCCCTCAAAAATGTCTATGATTGCCAGTGTGAATTTTAAACACTATTTTCTATTGCATTTAAAATACAAATACTCTGTTTCTTCTTATAGAGGAGCAAATTTCCCACCATTATTTCTGATATGAATTTTTTAAAAAAAGTATTTAAAGTCCATATAAAATCATATATCTATCAATAAATGGGATTATTTCAGTGCTGATAATTATATAGTATATTGCAATGAAAATAAGAAGTCCATCAGCCCATCTCTAAGGAACCCCCTGTAGTCTGGCCCTTTCTACACTAAAACAGGTACAACAGTATTTGTTCATTTTGTCAATGCCCACACTGCTCATTGCCTGACACTGCTTCCCATCAGATTCAATTACCTGTATCTTTTCTGATTACAGTCAGGTTTCTGATGTACATTCTTGAACATTCTTCAAAAATCCTTACTAGAAAACCCAAACACAATTCCTCAAAAGTCTGTCAAGTCTGTGGATTCATTTAAAAATTAAAATTATGAAGTTGCTATGTAAAATCTAAGAGTTTTGTTTATGTAACTGCATTGACGTCTCATTTGTCTCTGAATAAATCTATATTCTTAACCTGGTAAGAGTCTGCAAATACAGACTTTGAATAGTCTGTGAAAACAAGATGTTCCTTGTATCAAGTTATATTCCTTCTTAACACTTTTCCTTAAAATAATTCTGCTGAACAGTAATATAATATGTTTTTGAGCAGGTTTGTCTACTGCAAACAGAACTGGGTACTATATTTAAAAAGAGATGAAATGTAAAATTGACAGAATCAAATTCAATTCAAAGAAAATATTACAACATTATTATATAGGTAAAACGCAAAACTAAAATTTATTTTAAAATACAGTACTCATAAATTACACTACACTTAGTATTAAAACTTCAGCTCCTTTTTTAAAAACAACTATTTGTCTGATTTAGCAAAACATAGCAAAAAAATGTAAAGCCAAACCAAGACACCAAGTAGAAGGGTCTGTGAAACTTACATGTACTCCTGCAAGTGACTTAAGAGCTTTGCAGACTAACACAAATATTTTTAGTAGTTTTCTCATGAAAGAGAAAATGTGGCACTGGCTCAAAAGTTCACTTAGACCACCAAGACCACAAATATTTAATGTTAAAGGAAGAACATGAACATATGAACACATGCTTAAAATAGTAAGTAACAGCATAGTAAAACAAAAAATCTAATTATATTATTAAGCTAAGCTTTTACTTGTCCAACTTGTCTCCTTTTCATTTGGAGAGAGATAAACTCTATCAAGTGGAAAATCTATGTATCGCAATGAGAAAATACAGGATGTAGGTTTTTTATTTTAAGGAATCCTATCCATTGGCTAATGGTAATAGCCATCCTAACAATGGCTTTCTTAAATACATGGTACAGAAATTTGAATATCCTAGTTCTGGCAAGTTCAGATAAAAATCAAAACAGGAGACAAAGCCTAAAAAGTAGAAGGATTTGTTTTACTGCTTTATCTGTTGAACCATATAAAACAGTCTGCTCTTGTATTCGTATTCAAAATCTCAGTGGACAAGGTGGATAATATAATCCAAAATGAAAAAATAAACATAGGTATTGCTACTGTTTCATTAAACTTGCAGCTTGACTTCATAATTTAATGACTATTTGGAACAAATCAAACACATTTATTGTTATTATGACTTGAAATAGTTCAGTGAAATTTTAAATACTTCCATAACTCCCAGGAAGCCAAAACTCTGCAACCTGAAAGCAAGAAAAATTTCATTACTTCAAAAAGAGAATAAAGCTGAAATAAATTCTTATCTGCCCATCATTAGTTCACAACCACAGTATTTTCCTTTGAGCACCATTTATACTTTTGAAAACAAGTTGTGTAATGCACAAAATTTTTATTTAACTCTTCCTACCTGGAAAGATTAACTGATAAACAGTAAATAATAAATAGCAAAAAAGTAAAGTAAAACAAATAATATCAGAAAAATCAATTAAGGAAGAAGTTTGTCAATATCCACTGTAATATTTAAACAGAGTTGACAAACAAAAAAATTCACTACAGTGACAATATTTATAGAAATGAGCAATAAATAAACAGTATGCCCTAGTGTTTAGAAGACATAATTCAGATAATTAGGAACAATGGCATCACATAGTACCTTCCATTGCCCTTTTAAAGAAGACTTTACAACTTCCACAGGTAAGTACTCCATAGTGGCACCCCGAAGCCTCATCACCGCAGATGAGACAGATCTTCTGGGGTAGTGATTCGAAACTGAACTGAGAACTTTGGCTGGTTTCCGTATCTGGCCTTGAGAAGAAAGAGAATTAAAAGAAATGAAAGATCTAGCATTGCACAGTTAACTACTTACCCATATTAACGAGTTTGACATTGAAAACTTCATTTTGAAATTTGTAGTCAAGATACAGAAGGACACGAAAAAACTAAAGTATGATTGCCTTTTTGCTTAATTGTTTGTCTCTACTATGGCAATATAGGAAAGCATTGCAAAAAAAAAAGGCATAAAGTTATATTTTAAACCATTTAGCAAAGAAGGTACCATCTAGACACTTAAAATGTTCATCTTCCTCAAATCAACAACTCTCGTGAGTGGAGTCATAGTGATGGGGTTTTTTTTCCTGTACAGAGACAGAATCAGATGGATGTCAATTGAATTTCAAAGGCCTCTTTCATATGGGAAATATGAAACTTCATTTCAACTAGAAACATCTTTAATAATCGGTTTTTCAGCCCCCATTCAGCTGCAGAGTTCTGAGCAGTAACTAAGCTTGATGGAGTTATCAAGAATATTTCCAATCTGTCTCCAAGAAAAGGCAGACTAATCTAGGTAACGACTGCGTTTACTAAAAGAAAGGATTTCCATTGAAACTGTAACATTGCATGCACCTTCTGTTGCGTCTATTTCTAGGTAATGCACCTAGAAATAGGTATCTCGGCATGAGAATATTCCATTTCATTCTAGCAAATCAATATACAAGTGTTTCGGTTTTCTTTTTCGTGTGAAATCAACTGCTTTTTGTGGGTTTTCTGCGGGTTTTCAGGTTTTTATTTCAAATCGGAAACGCTATTTTGGAAAATGTTTAGGTATTGATGAATACTATATCGCTGAAAGTTGAGGGCAAGCTAGAAAACCTGCACGGCTTCCCCGGGGCTCGGACATGGGGTGGCCCTGAAGTCCCGCAGCGATAATAAACCAACATCCCTGGAGCGTCATCGTGCCCAAAGCCGCCAGGTGCCACCTGCGGAGCCGGGACATCGCGGCGGGCTCGGGCCGCGCAGGGACTGCGAACGGGGCTGCAGGCACTACCTAAAGGGCCAAAAAGGGCCTCGCCGAGAGAAACTTCCCCCATCCTTGCCCCAGCATCCCCTTAATATCCCCCCGAGGAGCCCCCCGCGCGGCACGCCCGCCCCACCGGAGGAGGAGGAGGAGGGGGCGCGGAGCTCTCCCGCCGCGCACCGTGCCCGCCGGTCCCGTCCCGCAGCGAGCGCCCCGCCGCCCCCGCCTTACCGCGCGTAGCCGAGGTACGGCGGGCGGGGGGGGGGGGGGGGCCCCGCGCG